>JAPYZE010008026.1:0-12235 GCA_030522805.1 Leptomastidea abnormis
CAAAATGCGCCCTCAATCAGGAGCGTACCTCGAATTTGAAAATTTTTTTTTTTTGAACCATATAACTACCCCTTTTTTGTGGAATTACTCATATATTATCTTGTTGGTACGTGGAAAGGAAAAGTGTGTGCGGATGATAGGTACAGCAACTCTGCTGCTGCTGCTGAGTGCAAGGTTAGCCTGTATCGATCTCTCACCCGATCCCCCCACTTGCTTTCCAGGGCTTATCCCCCCGAGTCTTCCTTCCTTCTTTCTTCTTCTTCTTCTTGGGGGTAGCTAAGACAGGATATAAGGGGTGGCAGGTTCTCCTCGGCGATCTCGGCAAAAGAAAGCGAAAGGAATTGCTCCGAAGGTTGCCACGCAAGCACCACCAACACCACCACAGCCGCTGGCAACCCGCTGTATGTACCCCATACCTTTACCTCCAGTAAGCCGCTTGCTGTTGCGGGGGAGAAAGGAGAAGTATACGAAAGCAAGGGAAAAGTAGAAGAAGAGGAAGAGGGAGATGTCGAGTTGGCAACCGTTGCAAACACGTGGGCGTTTTCGGGAAAATTCCGCACTTTCTAAAGGCACATGAAGCACAAAAGCTCGCATCGTTTTCCATTTAAAATAAGTCAAATTTTCTCAAAATATAATAATATCCTGCAAATTGTTACAATTAAGAAGTCTGCGGTGTAAGGAGTTGTAACAAGATAAAAACGTCGGATTATATAGTTGTTACATCGATATACCGCGCGTAATTTCATTTATCATTGCGTGATAGCAAGCTATATGTAACCCTCCGACACTCGATGCGCGTAAAATATAAAAAAAGCTCGCTATAGTTGAGTCATCGCGGTAAGAGTACACCTATATACATACACGAGGTCGTGTGCGAAAAAGCAGCAATAAATCGCGCGCGCGCGCGAGCAAGCGGTCTCGGGCGGGTACAAGAAAGAAAATCCCCCAACCACGAGAGGAGAGCTCAAGCGAAAGGAGGGAGGGGGATGAGTGTGCGAACATACAGAGCCATCCACCAGAAGGGGGTGAGTAAGCTTCAAGCAGCAGCAGCAGTGGCAAGTTGGCAACAGCATCCTCACTATAATATAGAAGAGAAAGAGAGAAAGACAAAGAGAGAGGGGGACGAGGGAGAAGCGACGGTGCTTTTCGCGAAAATCGCGTGCTGAAGGAACGAAGGCGAGAATAACAATGGCCCGGCCGGGACCCAGCAACCGCTTCATGCGTTTCGAACAGAGTATGACTCAAATATGTACAGGCTCTCGTGTCGTACAAGCTCAAGCGATGCAATATAGTCGCGCGAGCAGATGAAATCGGGAGGCGATAAACGCAGCTGACGACTACAAAGTTGCAAGCACCACCGTGGAGGCCGACAGAAAGATGGAGTGGCTACTGCATACATAGAAAGAGAGAGAGAGAGAGAGAGAGAGAGAGAGAGAGAGAGAGAGAGAGAGAAAGAGCTAAGGGAGAGTTCAGTAGTAGGTATAGCAGCCTTGCTGTATGAGTCACGTATAATCGAGTTGGGGGGGTGCAGCTCCGTCTTCGTTGCTCCGCCTGCACACACATACACACACTAACCACCTACCTCCCCTTAGTCTTTCCGCATGTACCTACCTATCGATCTAGCCACCACTACTACACCCACCCACAGCTCCCCTTGCCTGACCCCAAGCTCGCTCGTTCGCTCGCTTAAATTTTCACTTATTTATATATAGATGTATATATACCTATATATAGGTATGTTAAAGCTCGGTTCTCTCTCAGACTCCTCTCTCTTATATTATTACTTTCTGTATTTGCAGGCAGCTCATAGCGACAACCTGCGCTAGTCGGTTCATTGTACGCGAGTCACATATGTATTATTACAAACCTGCGTTCACATATATATCTATGCTTGTGCAGTGCATGCACCGTGTGTCCCTGCGCGCACGTGTCATTCTTATTTTTCAACTTCATCTACTTTGCTTTCGTTTTTATGTGACTATAATACACGTGTCGTAAGTATACACACACACAACCCCACCCGAGCTGTATATATTTGAAAAACAACGGCTAAAATTTGGATTAGGTCCTACTCTTGCGGTTATTTGCAAAATCGCGACTGATGTGTATTATAATAGGTGATAAATTACTTTGTCAAGCGATATCATGACGTCGTAAAGCTATATAGTAAAAGTCTCCTTTCTCGCGGTTCTACGTACCTATACCTATTACATGTTTAAGCTTTTCAATATGTATTACCTATCTACATCAACTTTTTATATATCCTACAGCAAATTATAAGCAATGAAAAATCAAGCAATTAAATTTTTCCCTGCGTATACACTTAGGTACACGTATTATGTAGGTAGGTATACCTACAACTATAAAATTTACAATAGAAAAATATGAATTTCACGACGACGAGAACACAAGAGCAAAAAACTGAGGAATAAAAAATTGCGGTGCTGCCAAGAGCAGTATATGTATATATAATATGGGAGATAGACGAGAAATCCATGCCAGCGACATATGAAAGAAAGAAAAAGAAAGAGAAAAACGTGAAAACAAAACCACAGCTGCAGCAGGTCGATCGTCTTTATATGCACGACCAGGGGGCTGCTATCTATTCATATATACGGACTAGACGTGCGTCGGCGGATACATATATACCACGTGCATTCCCGAACGTTTTTGCGCTGCACGCGCGATGTAGGTGTATATTATTTACGCAGGTGTACACGCTACATACAGGCGGCGCGCTAATGAGAATCCTTTGCAGGACGGATGCACGCGCGCGTGAGAAGTCACCACCGCCGCCGCCACGGATATGGAACGAGACACCCGACGACGCTTCTTCCTTTCTCCTTCTGCTCCTATACTGCTGCTGCTGGGTAATTATTAGGATCCGTGTGTGGCATACATGTGTGCCCCCCCCCCTTAGCACGCGACAACTCCAGCCACAACCTACTCCTCCTCCTCCTACTTATTTAGCGGCGAGCTTAGAATTTTCTTTTGCTCATGGGTGATCCAGCCTCCTCTCTATATATACTTATTATAGCTTGTTGTTGCTGCTGTTGTGCGTCGTCGCTGCGTTGTAAGAACGATTATATATGTACAGAGGCGTGTGCCACTCCACCGATGAGCTACGTCGTTCCAACTCATTCATGAATTTAGCTCCCCCCCCCCTCCACCTCCTGCGAGCACTTGCGCGGCTTTAATTATTGGAGGCATTAACGCTTTAATTATTGAGAGCCTTTCAAGCTTCATTTATTCTAGTACTACTTTTAAATAGCGACTTATGTATACCATTAATCGGAGTTTAAAAAAAAAAGATTTTTCCTTTGCAGAAAATGTAAGAAAGTGATTATAGCCTTGAATTTTTATTTAAGCTGATATATACTTAATCGCTCGACGACAAAAACGTATTATATTTTAGCTGTTAAATTTTTAACGGCTCGTCGTAAATATGCTTTTATAACGTATACGAAGCGCGTAATCGTTTTTATTTTTTTTTTCTCTTTTTTCCTCTTGTGTTTTTTTTTTTTCATTATCTTTTAAATGAATTACACAATACGAACATAAAACTGCGAAAATGAAATGTATCTTTTTATTTTTCTCATTCATTAAGAAAAGTGTTTACTTGCTGATACTTGGAACTAGTGAAATTAATTTATTTCATATATTTTAAAACGTAAACGATTGTAAAAGCAGCAAAACGATATAACAGAAGAAAAAACCAGTATATAATATAATCCAAGAAACAGGATGTTGGTGTAAAGTAAAATTTATTTTTCTATAATAAATTTATTAAAACGGAATTATAACTGGCCATTAGCAAGTGAAAACTTTTGCGACTTGACAGCTCTCGTTCCGACTCTCATTTCTACACTTAATAAATTATAATCACGATATCAAGAAAAATCTAATAGACTCTATTTCCAAAAGTCTAACAAATTTTCTCTTTGCAGTATTCCAGCAATATAATAAAACCCACAGGTATTATAGATATAGGTACAGGGGCCAGTAATACAAGGTAGGAAGCGGAAAAATCCGCAGCGACATATAGCACAACAACAACAACAGCAGCAGCCCGAGCAACGCGTATATATAATTTCTGCAAGGTAAAAACTGTGTCACCGCTAGTGCGCACGAGCGATTCGTTTCACGCAGTTATAAGCCACTATATACGCTATACGCAGGTATAACGTCTCTCTCTTTCTCTTTTTCTTTCTCGACTCGCTATTCTCCGCGACATTCTCACGCTGAACAAAACGCGCGGCGCGAAATTATTTCCGGCAAGCCTGCCTCTCTCTCTCTCTCCCTCTTTTTCTATATCTTTTTCGCGCACAATCGCAGTTTTCGCGGCCGCGTCTATGGATATTCGTCGTGTATATATCTATATGAACGAGTAGGATGAGTGAGAGAGGAGGCACAAAAAGTGCTTGCAGCTGAAATAAAAGAGAGAGAGAGAGAGAGAAAGAAAATGAAATAGTAGGGCGCCAGCCTCGGGAAATCCGTAGTTATGAGAGTTGGCGATTAGCGGGGGCCACTGCACTTTTCGAAAAAGTAGTAAATGTATAGCAGCTATAGGTGTGTACTATGCACATACAAACGTATAGGTAGTATAGAAAGAGAGATGTTCACCGCCGTGAACAAGGCCGCGCGCGAATCCGATCAGCTCGAGCGATCCCGTCGACGTTGGCAACGTTATATTATATGTATATACTTGTTTCTTCTTCCTTCGATGGCGAAATAGCAGTCCTCGTGAAATCTTTCACGCTTGGCGCTTCTCTCTATATATCAGGTCTCGGGAAGGAAGAGACTCTCTACTGACTGGCTCTCCCTCAATATATAGGTATACTTATACGACAACGACGAGGACGGCTCGTGGGGATTGGGAATGAGGTGGATCGGGCACGCGAACTCCAAGAAACCATCATCTTCCTCGCTCGATTGTGTCTCATTTCTTTCTTTCTTTCTTTCTGTCTTCGCTGCCTTCCTTCCTCTTTCGTCCTCTCGTTCGTTATTCTAGAGCTGGAGACGATGGGTAAGAGACTGCTTCGTCGACGACGCGCGACCCTGCCCTTGCCGTCACCGCCACGCCTTTCTGCCATTTGCATAGCTTCGCGGGTTGTAGCTGCAGCCTCGAGCTTAGCTGCTTGCGCGCCTATACCACATTTAACTTTCCACGCAGAGCTGCGTTTATACAGTTATTGTGTCGTTCAATCTTTTTTTTTCCTATTTCTTTCTTTCCTTCTTTATTTTTATGGGCTTGTTCTTCGAGTAGTGCTACCACCCTTTTGTCCTAGAATAGCTTTCCTACTCAGAAACAATATCCGTATTTCATTGCCACGTCCTTTCAAACCCGCATATAAATTTGACTAAAATATACCTATACATCCAAGAAGTAGAGGAAAGAGAGCGATATTAATCTCAATGTACAAAATCCAGCGAAAGGAATAAATAAAAGACGGTGGAAGCAAGGTAGAGACTACGAGTCAAGCATAAGGGCGCAGAAAAGGTCTATATGTATACCTAATATACATGCACGAATAAAATACTCATATGTTTAAGACAGTCGTCGTCGTCGTCGTCGTCGTTGGCTCGCGATGATAATCTACACTTGACCTACATATACATGTATATACAAATGTCGGCGGGTGCGCGTGTAACTATACATGCATATGTAGTGTGTGTATCAAAAAATACAACAGCCGATTCTCCCCGATGACTTTCCTTCCGCCTGCTCTTAATTTAATTTAGTCCACGCATGCGGCAGTATAGCAGCAGCAGCAGCCTGAGTATGAGTATGAGTAAGTACAAGTACAAGTAATATAAAAGGAGAGGCACGAGGCGCGAGCAAGCGAGCAAGCGCCGCTTATTAACTTGTATTCAATCTAACCCGACGACGTTTGAGAACATGCCGAGAGAAAGAATAAAAGGGAGAGAGAGAGAGAGAGAGAGATCAAGTCCGACGCGGAAACTTTCTTAACGAAGACAATGTGCCGCGCGTCTAGCGATTCTTCTTTCGCGTTCTCCATCTCTTTCTCTTATATACCAACTCTCTTTCTCCCGCGTTGCCGAGCGCAAGTCTACTCCATCTCTTGCAGCAGCAGCACCGAGCTCGGGATTAATGAGGACAGTGACACGGCCTGCAAGCCCCTTGTCTCCCTCTCTTTCTCTCTATATACGAGCGGCTTAATAACCCGGCGCGCGCTCGCTGTCGTCTTCACGCCTTTTCCACTGTGTTAAGTGTGTGTGTGCTGTCGAAAAAAAAAAGAGAAAAGAATAAGGGGATAGACTTGTACGGCACGCGAGAGGAGAACTATACACACTATAGACGACGTTAGGTGGATTCACCATCCCGCCCCTCAGCTCAGCCAATGCCCGGAAGTGGGCTTTTGAGGAGCTTTCCGCTGCAGGTGAATGTGTATTGTCAATATTTTGATTGAGGGTGTGCTGGGAAAAATGAAGTTCTATGCTAGGGGAATTAGCGGTTTGAATTTACGATGACAAAGGATTTTTAATTGTAATTCGGGAGATTATAGTTAAGGATGATGGGGAAGGTAAATAAAATTCTTGCTGGGTAAACAGAATTTTTGTGAAGTGTCATTCGGCTAGATGAGTTCTTTAAATAAGCTATATTTCAACTGCTGGATTTACTTGATATTTTTTTTTTTTTTTTTTTTTTTTTTTTTTTTTTTTTTTTTTTTTTTTTTTTTTTTTTTTTTTTTTTTTTTTTTTTTTTTTTTTTTTTTTTTTTTTTCACGAGACAGGTGAAATTTTTTTTGTTAATTTAATTATACCTATTTTTTTCAGATAAATATTTTTAGAAGCAAAATTTAAACAATGAAGTATTTTAATATATCAAAAATCACTTTCGCGTCAATAAATTCAAGTAATGTTTACAAGAGAATTTTTTCTCTAAGCTCTCATATTGTATGAAACTCGTGTGCCTTTTTTTATGATGTTCACATAGAAAAAAATTAAAGAGAATGCACATTGTGTTCCTCTCTACTTTCATATGAAAATGGAAACTTGAAAGAAATCGGAGCATTATGCAAGAAAAAAAATATTTCGTATACACCAGGAATATATGAAGAAACAATACGATTTTTTTTTTTTTCGAAAAAGATTACAAAACTGACAAAAAAAAAGAAACACATTTATTTCATTAATAAATTCATAAACACAAAAGTGACATTAATTCAGTTAGTAGACAATTTAATTAATTATACCAACAGTTACTTTACACCCCAAGGCCATTTCTATTTCTGTCCATACAGCGAAAGCATAGTCAAATTAAAAACCCAAAAATATCGACAAAAACCATCATTTATATAATTTGATCATTTATTATATAAAAACTAATTTCGCGTCCTATTTTTTCTCACTGATCTCACTTGATGGATAAAAACTGTTTTTCTATAAATAATACATCGAAATTTAAAAAATAATATTTATTTTTGTATTTACCCCAAGGTGACTTATCTCGCGTTTCGTGATAATGTTACATCAAGTCTCTTTATACATCGGTTGCCGAGAGTATATAAAAAGTATCAGAATGAAAGAGAGAAGGAGAGACGACTCGGAGAGAAATAAAGTCTGCAAATAGAGAATGGAATATTTCCGTGACATGTGTGTACGTATCATTCTTTGTATCGTTAAGAGATCATTTCATTAAAAAGCCTGCCATCGCAAGTATCTCGACGATAGGAAGTCGGAATAAATAAGTGCTGCACAATCTCGTTATGTTATTTTTTTCTTTTTCTTTTAATTTTTTTCTTCCGTAACAAGTGCAATGTTGGCCGATATCCTGTTGAGGAATCGATCGGTTCTCATCGCGTGGTCGTTAAATGAATCACTTTCTCGTGTGGAAAAAAGATAAAAGCGCAGCTCGAGCTCGAGTGATAACAGAGTTCGCGCGCGAAACAACTCTATATACTCGCCAAATTTTTTGCAGTACTCATTTCATTCCTCCCCCCCTCCTATATACTCCTCCAACGACGAGCAACGACCTTCCGCCCGCCGACGCGTCGCGTGATTCAGCCCTGCTCTCCTCTTTTTTCATTCTTCTCCTTTTTTTTTGTAAATATAGCCCAACTTTACGTTCGCGTGTCCATTGGCAATGTCGACGTTCTCTTTCTTTTTCTCTAAGCGTGCAAAATAACAGTAGAGTGAAAAAGCTACGCGTGCAAGAGTAGCGTATAGTATGGTATGGAAGTGCTGTTCGCAGAGTCGGAGCCACGGGACGATGAGTATTAAAACGCGGAGTGGGATACTCTTTCTCTGAAATAAAAATAAAATATGGGAGAAAGAAAGGCGAGCGAGAGGGAGCGAAGCGGGAGAAAGAGAGATGGGACCGGCAGCGGCCGGTATCAGGCAGGAGGATGTGGAGCTGATAAGAGAAGACCCGTGCGTGTATATATACAGACGCGAGTGCAGCAGCTGTGGCACGCGGGACTATGTGTATATGGAGTTGATTTTTATATGCAAGGTTGTCGCTCTTTGCCTCGGTAGCACTTTGCTGCTGCTGCTGTGATAAACATACCGCTTTCAGGGCATGCCCAAAAAAACTAAGCTGGTCCATGTACGGAGTAATGTTTTTTTATATAGTAACTGGTAAATTATATTATATATATTTTTTTTTTACTTTTTTATGAATGTCGTAAATTACATTTTTATTTTTATATTTTTTTTTTATTTAGATAAATAAATGAGTTGGCTACTCTATGTATGAGATAATTATTTTAAAAGGACGTAGAGCGTTAGAGAGTGTGTTTGGAAAAAAAAAATAACGACAACCTACATTATTATTATACATACTAGAAAATTCAAGTTTCGTTCGTTATATGTACCTATATGTTATGTCATTACATTACAGCAGTCCATTTCATCAGATAAATTACGTAAGCACGAGAGAGAATAATTTCAATAAAAATTGCATTGTTTATGCCATTTTTTATTATTTTAAATTTTATAGGTACGATTATGAAAGGAAAAAAAATTATCGTAATTCAAAAATAAAATGAGTTGGAGATTAAATTTTTTGAAAATGTGCAATTCTTGATCATTTAAAAAGTTATTATTTAACGATTTTCAAAATTATTGCTACTTAACCGCGCCATTAGCATAAATACAAGCTTACTTCTTCAGAATATCCAAAAGCTCTGGAATAGAACCGAAAGCATAGACAGGATAAATATATATTATACAGACATCTTAAGCACCTGTCTATTATTATAGCACGGTATTATTGACGAGGAGCGAAGCAACTTTCCAATCAATCATCTCCCCTGCTATAGAGATTCGGCTTCTCACGCGAGTCAATCTACATCATACTTACACTGAGCGAGAGCTAGAGAGAGGGGGGGGGGATGGGGGGAAATGCAAGAGGCTCGATGTATCTTACAACGCAAGAACAACAATTCCGTGCGAACAGCAGGAAGAGGACGGTTGTTGAGTTGTATATAGGGAGAAAGAAAAAGCGTGCTAACGAAGCCAAGATCCGATCCGCGGCTTACATAAAAGCCCACATGGTGCGTCGTCGCCTACATATATATATACACACACCACACCACACCACACCACACACCGCTGCGTGGGCCCAGTAATTGAATAATCCAGCGGCATACTCTTCGCGGCAGCAAGGTTTATAATCACACCCGTGAAGAGAGAGAGAGAGAGAGAGAGGAGAGAGTAAAAAAGAGAAGCTATAGAACAGGAGAAAGAGGAAGGCTCTTGGAACTGGCGCGATTCCATTCATAACAATTGGCGAAAGCGCGAGCTGAGCGCGTTACCTATAGGTATATGTATATTCACGTATATAAGTGTTGGATTGTGGGGGAGAGTTTTTCTCCATCTCTCTGTCTCTTTCTTTCTCCTGAGCCGCACACAGCAGAGCCTGAAATCGGATCTCGAACCGGCTGCAGGTCTCCGCTATCTATACTTCTCCTCCTCCTCCTCCTCCCCCTATCACCCTATCTTCCTGTTCTCTCTCTCTCTCTCTCTCTCTCTCTCTCTCTATTTCTCTCTTGTGCTTCAGCTGCTTGGACACTCTGTGAATGGAAGCAGTTGTAGGTATACACATCTATTGTCGAGGCGAGTCCGTATAGTCTCTGTGTGCATGTGTAGGTGAGCCTCTATCATAATCGCTTGCTCTCTTTACTTCCCCACCCCCTTCTCTCTCTCTCTCTCTTTCTTTTTCTCGTTCGTATGCTTGCTTGCTTACCGGAGTTCTGGTATAGTTGCACATTATATCGGTACCCGCGCTTGCTGCGTTTTTCCTGTTGTCGGATCACGAAGATATACATTATCGGTATACGGTCCGTATCTGCCCCCGCGGCCGCGTCTATATTTATACGTAGGTATACATATATATGTATGTATGTAGGTGCAAGAGCGCACCACAATCGCCACTGCATGCGCGGTACCATCGCTGCCGCCGCCGTCTCGGTGCATCCAGTCGTGACTCTACACCGAGGCCTGCTCTCCTTCGAATTTTCCTTGCTGTGCAGTTAAATAACCAGCTGATGTAATTGCGCTCAAATACGATTTTTTAAATAGCCCAGCAGAATATATAAACACGTCGCCTTTTTATTTCCTTCGCGGTAATTTATGTCAATCGTATATTTCTTTGGATTTATTTAATACCGAGTCGAGGTACAAAAAAAAAAAAAAAAAAAAAAAAAAAAGCAAAAACAAAAAAAAAAGATAATGAGGGGGGAAAGGGGGAAGGAGAGAAAATAAATTGTAAAGTAAATAACGAATTAATGCCTGATCATTTTATCGGAAAGTATAGCATTAGCGTAATATCTCCAACACGCCATTAACGTGATATCGAGAGCTGCTGGCTAGTAAAAATGAGAAAACAAAGCGAAAGAGTTTAAAGAGAGAAAAAGAGAGAGAGAGAGGGAAGAAGTTGCGGTGACGCGGATAAGCATCTAGTAAAAGTATATCGCGTAATGACCGATAATCGCGTATAAATAATAAAGCCAAACGCGCAAAAAGCTACTTACGGGAAAAAAGAAAAATAAGTAGGTAATATATAATAAGCAAGGATCATTGAGCAATATCTATACATCGATAATGATAAGAACTGTGTGTGCATGAGTGTAGTTGGTGTGCATGGAATGGTCGCGCTGTACTGCACTAGTAAATGCTTAGGCTGTTTTGCTGTTGGAGTATAATATAAAGAGGAACACTAGGCATATCGCTACGGGGAAGTGAAGAAACGACGAGCCGAGAGGTATTGATGGTATGGCTATGGGGTGATCGCGCATCGACGACGGCGCTAATGACGGAGCTTGCACTGCTGAAGTTGGTGCTACATATACATATACCTATATATAATATAAGTTGTAGCGCATACCTATATACTCATCTTCGACCACTATAAAGTCTCCTCCTCTGCCTAGGCGTGCGTGTCGCGCCCTGGAGAGCATTATCCGTATCCCGTTTCACAAAAGTGCGTCCAGTATATACCTATACTAATATAATTTAATATATATAGCTACTTGGCGCTGGTACAACCCGCATGGTCGGTTGGCTGGTTGTTTGTGCACCTTTGGACGTTGGATATACACACCTATATATACGCGAACGGAAGCAGTAATAGTAACAATGGTGTAGCTATACCTATAGCCTATATGGAAACCTGCAGGTAGGACTCGTTTGTCATAGCTGTCGAGGTGGTGGTATTCGGATTGAAGAAAAGCAGAGAGTTTTACTGCAGTATATATAAGAGCGAGCGAAAGGAGGAGAGTACGCAACTTTTGAAATCGCACAAGAGTTTGTACAGCTGCTGCGTGACGGGATATTAGGTACATAGTATAGTTCGACGGGGTGGAAAATCGAACTGGCTTCAACCGATTTGACAGACCTGCTGCTGCTGTTGCTACTGCGTCCGAGTAATGTTACAGGTGTAATATGTGCTACTGCAGTAATTGCAGTATACCTACTGGGAGTAGGTGTCGCTAACTCTGGAGCAGCGCAGTGTATGTCTTTCTTTGCCTCAGCACTTCAGCAGCAATGTATTATATATATACTAATATGGAGTAGTAGACTACTTCCTATCTCGCCTTTTCCCCGAGCGATTTTCTCGTCGGTAAATATAATATCTTCGCTCGTCGTATAATTCTTGCTCACTTATACTCGCTATAGGGTAAACTGCCCGGTTATTGACCACCTACCAAATATTGACCACCTCATTAAAAAAGCCATTTTAAAACTGTACAAGCTTAAATTCAATTGTAAA
>JAPYZE010008030.1:0-11180 GCA_030522805.1 Leptomastidea abnormis
ACAGGAGTATCTTATATCCTCTGCTGGATTGCGATTCGCAATGTAATAACGAAAATTTTGTAATTACTTGGTAATAAATAAATAAATAAATAAATAAATGAACATTATCTAAAATCTAATTAATATTATAGCTGTATATTTTCAATAATATTTACTTAGCATATACTCAATTATCTATTCGAGTAACGTTTTGAATTTCTCTCTCTCTCTCTCTTTCTCTCTCGTTAATAGAGTGAGCGTCAATCAAAAGATGAAGTTATCTGGTTATTCCCGGAAATGTACATTTGTATCACGTAGATACTATACTATAGCCTTAATGAGCGGGGTACCATTACATTTTAGCTCTTAATTTAATGAACGATTTGAATTATACATACCTACGCAAGATAAATACATCCCTAAAATCTATTAATACGTTATTTAACCTATTTAAATGATTTAATATCAATCATACTCGTTGACTTTGAATTTAGGATAATTTGACATAATTATCTATATCAATAATATTACTAAACACATTTTATTTTAAATTACCAAATACATAAAAAAGAAAAAAATGAAAATTTTCAATAATATCTTCAATAAGATACAAGAAGCATCAAATACCAAAGTAATCAAAATGTAAGATTGAGATTTAAAAACGATAAAGCCTCAGACTTATCGATATTATATAGCAAAAAGAAAGACTTTGTGTACATATACATGTAGCTTAGATGAGAGCCAAGGCGGAAAGCATTTCTTGAGAGAGAGAGAGAGAGAGAGAGAGAGAGAGAGAGAGAGAGAGAGAGAAAGGAAACAGATATAGGAGAAGCGGCTTGAGATGGCTGATGAGCACGATAACAATACACCGAACCCTTCATAATATAGAGCAGCCCAGTGTAGTATCTATATGTAGCGATATTGCGCTTGGCTTGGTTTGGCTTGGCTTGCTTACTACTGCTGCTGCATCAACCTTTATACTATATCCGAAACTAAGTGCCTCATCAAATAAACGACTTCAAATTCACTTTTTTTTTTTTTAGTAAAGCTTCAATTTTCTTGTACTTTATTTTTCTATTAATTTTTTGTATTTTATTTATAAGTGTTTAAATATTTAATGAATGTCACAGAGCCCTTATCTACTCGGTTTCTTTTTTTTGTTTGGTAAAATAAATTTTTGTCTTGAATAAACAAAAAAAAAAAAAAAAAACAACAACTTAAACTCTTCAATATTAAATATTTATTAAAATTTCTTAAAGTATAAAATACATGCTCCAAGAAACCACCTTGTATTTTAGCGTAAAAGGTAATAAATTTTGTAAATTCTCAAGCATCGTATAGCCATTCCTCTTACAAGCATCATCGAAAATTAAAGCAGTTGGACAGTAAGGAAAAAGATACGACTATACATAACCCACTTCCATCCTTGTATATATACAGTCTATATATATTATATAGTAAACATTTGACTCGATAGTGTCAGGAGGTCCATTACTCACCCAAGCCCTCGTGGTTAATTAACGTAAAAACGAGAAGAAGAAGAAGAAGAAGCATCGCGTCGTTTCCTCTCCCACCCACAGCGAAAAAGAGAGACTGCACACCTGCAGTCTTTTAAAACGCCTCTTTAAGAGCATCGCTCAAGACGCGCGAAAGCCACCCCCCCTGCTGCTTGAACATCCGCTTTCCCACTATACACTATACCGACACATCCTCATACGCTTGGTTTACACGATGTGGCTTTACCGAGGCACTAGATTTTCCGGAGCACGTCGTACGTCATTTTTTTTTCTTTTCCCCTTCCAAGCTGTACATACACACACACGACCCTCTGTTTCTCCAGCACGGCTTTTGAGACATACTACATGCCATATTTTTCATTTTTTTTTTTTTTTCATTTTTTTATTATGATTTTTTTTTAAGCCAAATGACCGATAGACGCGCGATGAGACGCTTAGGTCGTTTACGAGCTTCCTTTATACATTTTTTTTTTTTTTTTGCTGAGTCTTATCGCGCGTGTGTGTAAGTACTTTGAGTCTTTTTTACGAGCTTATGAATTTTGCAGGTTGTTTAGGGGTCGAGAAATTTGATTTCAATTAAGATATAATGTGGCTTAGATTATTGGGATAATTATCGTTCTTAAGTATATGAAAAAAAAAGATTTTTTTCTTTTGTTTTAAATAACGAGCTGCTAAATTTACTTTTACGTGTCTAAAGTGCATAAATCATTCTCGATACAGTGTTTTATGCATTATTAAAAAAAGCAAAAATAATGTTTTTAAAATAGTTTGCTAATGTTAAAAATATTATTAAAAAATAATAAATAAATAAAAAATGGAGTATTTTATTTTTAATCGAGAAAGAGAAAAATTGGATTAAAGTATCTTTTTTAAAAAGAAAGAGGTAAACATATTGCATTTTATGTAAGAGCAACAGACAATTGAGTTATGGAAGTTGTAGAAGAGATGTGTTTTTGTCTTCATATATCATTTTTAGAAGTGTAAAAGCTAATTTAAAAAAAAAGGTGTAAGTAGTGTAATTTAAAATGATATAGAAAAAAAGATAATTTTTCAGTTGTTGTTTAAATTTTAATCGAAATATTATAATAAATTATCGAACAAGTTAGGATAAAAAAAAAAAAATGCCGAACCATACACGACTGTTTCTACTGATTTCCAAAAATTTTTTTTCAAATCTAAAATTTTTTTTTTATCGTAAATTTAAAATATCTCTTTAGCATATAATTTTAAAAAACTTTAAATAAAGGTTTATGCCAAACATTACCAAATTGATAAAAGATTTAAAAAAAAAAAATAATTTACGAAAAAAATATATTGTATAAAAATTAGTAGAAAATAGTGGAAGCTTACCATAAAAAAATGCAGCATAAAAAATTATCGTGATCATCCTAAGAGAAATGCCATTTCCGACTTTATTCCGTCGATTTTTACAGAATGTTCCTTTTGCTATCCATTTTCGCTTAGACATCTCACTATTTTTATAAGTCGAACTGTCGACTCGTCACTCTTATAACTTTAATGTCAAATGCACTCCTATTTAACATGATTTATCGATTTGTCCATCTGAAACAATAACAACAACAAAAATAGTATTTATTTATCAATAATGATATGCATCGTCATAGTGAAATATTTTTTATTGATTAATAATATTAATTAAACTGAATTATTAAAAAAAAAAGAACGTAATTTAATTTTGTGAACATACAGTAGCACATAATATTTTCAAACATTTCAATGAAAATAACAAATCTTTTTTAAGAATGGCAACGATCGATAATATAACAGATTCGTAATCCATCAGCCCCTAGGATTGATTTCGCGTCTCTACTGAATAACATGAGTGTTATTGTGATGTACCAGAAAATGCCTTGCAAACTATACAATCATAAATCTTCGCTATTCAAGTAAAACCAAAATAGAATGAATAAAAATATCAATAGCAAAAGGATATACGTATATCAATCAGCATGAAATGATATGAGTTTTAATGTTGTTAACGATACCAATATCAATATATATTTTATGTCGATCGTAAAAGTTGAAGATATAATACGTTCGTGCATGTTTTAAACTTAATGCTTAACATTTCTTTTTATTACAAAAAAAAGGTATTTAAAAGAAGCAATAAATGTATTTCAGTCATAATAGTTGTTCAACGAAGCATGTGTAATACAACCTTGTTTTTAATTAATTAAAAGTGTTATAGTGATATGCAATTGAATTGGAAATTTAATTGCAATTTACTTTTTACAGAAATTTTTTTTTTCTCCATGATGTGACCATTACAATTTAAATTACTACATCAAATACTGACTGTGGAAAATTAATTTATTTCAATCAAGATTAATTTATTGAACAATAATGATAAAACTTGAATTTTAGCATGAAAACTGTTTGAAATTTAAAACAAAATAGAATATATTCCGTGATTTTAAGGTAAAATTATGCTGTTTACGCGAGAAGAGTGAAAAGAAAAGAGTTTTACAAATCGTAACTAGATCGCATATGCGAGGGATGGAAAAAAAAAATTTGACGCTTGAAACTTTATTTACACGAGTGCTACATACTACGGTAGCCGAGGATGCAATCACACGTGGTATTATTCAAGCGTAAAACTGCAAAAAAGCTTAAGTAAACGAAGCAATATACGCGTTGTATAAAAGCTCGACTATGAAGGTACAAATAAAAGAGTACATACATACATACGTACATACAAATATAACATTTGTGATGAAATAAAATGGAGCTATACACACTTAAGTCTATTTGTCAATAAATATTTAGTTCTATGCTACATCTATATACATAAATTAACAAAAAAATTATTCTATGGAAAAACTTGTAAATATTGTATATTGGTTAAGAAAATAAAATGAATGGTTATTAAAAATGTTCAATCGAGTTTAAAACAACTTTTTCTCATTCCTAACAAATATAAATTACAATATCTAAAAAAAAGCAATTAAATTAAAATTAAAAAAAAAAATCGTTGCTTTTATAAATTTTTTAAGAGTTCTTAGAATTTTTTTTAATAAGATCGTTAGCAGTTTGAGACTAGCGTTTTTTTTAAGAAATGAGTAAACTTGACATTTTAAATTTTGGCTTGAGACAGCTAACGCGCAGGTGGTACATATATACAAGTCGTATACTTATGTGAAAAAATAGGTTAAACGTGAAAATGTTGAAGAAAATAATTTGCTTTCTCAGAAATTATTTAAAAATTGTTTTTCGATATAGTTTAAATATAAACAAATAATTATGAAACATTTATCACAATCATCATTTAGCATAAGTTTTTAAAATTACTCATAACATTTATTTCAATTAAAAAACGTTTATTTTCACGAAAATTTGTTAAATAGATACTGCAATTTTCTTATACACAACTACTTTACAATTAATCAAAACAATCAGCAAGAATCTTAAATCATCAACCATATACACCATGCAGACATGAAAATTAACGCTCGCAATATTCCCAGTTAAATTATAGTGAAAAATAATCTTGCACATAGTTTGCTCACAAGGTTAACAAAGAGTAGCAGTAACAGTAGTATATAAGTGAGGACTCGTCTATTAACAGTTCGTCGAGCACCTCTGTGTATTTCACTATACTTCCGAGCTCGTAATTAAACGAGCCGCGAACGCAAGAGCAAATATATATATATATATATATCTATGACTGCCTAGTCTCATACTATACTCAAACATACATAGTAAGCATGGGACATACGAGCAGAGGCACAAAATTATTTTCAATCGTTCAGTAGCTGGTCGATTTGATTCGTAATAAAATAGCATGAGCTAGTGTCAAAAGTCACTGCGTGACCGCAAACTCGGATAAATATGGGTGACAGTGAGAGAGAGAGTGAGAGAGAGAAAGCTCGGGTATGTGGCGAGCAGTAGCAGTAGCAGCAGCAGCAGTAGCCCTGAGTGCTTTATGACCAGCCGGGAGAGATTACGCGTGTATAACAAGCGAAGCCTCTTTCCCTCTCTCTCCCTTTACTCCAAGAGCTGTTTCAATGCCCAGCTGTTGATTCGATTTTCATCCGATATTATTTGGACTGGTAAAGTTAAATGCTGGGCATTATGAACGTGTTTTTGTAGTTGCTGCTGCTGCTGCTTTTGTTAAGAGATCCAACATTTTAAGCTCTTGCAAAAAGTTTCGGGGGAAATAATCGGTTAAGCAGCTATGGAAACGAAACATTGACATTAATATTCATGACTGTGAGGGGAGCTTTCTCTCTCTCTCTCTCTCTCTCTTTGGCTTGAGAACATTGATTTAAATTTTGTGTATTCAGATGGTTACATTCGTTACGATATCTATGCCGCTTAATTACACAGTTTGTTAATTACAAATTTACCTTTTAAATTACGAGCTTTTTTCTATTTTCTTTTTAATTGTGTAAATGTTGACTAAAATTATTAGTAGCAGTATAGTAAATTTTGTCATTATTCACGATAAAAAATTTTACTCTTTTTTTTTTGGAATATTTTTTTAAACTTTTAAGTTTTTACTTATTCATGAAAAAAATAACTGTGATAACTAAGACTTAAGTATTTATACAAAATATAGTTAGGTTTTTATAATACTACAGCAAACAGAATACTGTACTTTCGAAAGCAAATTTAAATCACCGTGATTGAAAGTTATCTTTCAGGGCTTAAAAAGTTCAGTTTAAAAGCTCTTTTTTGTTTTCAAAAAGTCTAATTCTCTCAATTTGAACGATTTCCTCTGTTTTCTCTTTATTTTGAATTTCGCTATTGGTTAAAGTACTTTATTCATAATTCATTATTGTGTTCTACCAATTTTATGTGAAGAATTCTATTGATTTACAAAAAAATATAAATAGAAATCCTTTTATGATATTTATTATTTAGTAATCCTATTTATATTTCAAGCTTTATTTAATAAAAGGATTGCATAAAAAAGATTGTTATAGAAATGCAAACTTATATAAATAGTTTTAAAAAACATTTATTGATAGAATCTATAAATAACTTTTTTTTTATTTTTAAGTTTATTAAAATATAGTATTCAAAATTATATTTTTGAGAAATTTTTTTTTAAAAGCAACATGCTACATATTTATGAATTATAATTTAGATCCAAACTATAACACTCTTCTTATGAATTGTATAAAATTAACACAATTTTAAGAATAATAACAATTTTCATATGTGAAAATAAACATCGATAAATAATACATTTTGAAATCAACTGTTTACAGTACATCAATTATATAATTATTGCAATTTATTTTATTTTCTTTATTTTTTCATTCCTTTTTACCGCTTAGTATTTAATAATATTGCTACCCTCGTAATAACAGAATCTTTCTCAATTAATAAACAAAAGTTAATTAAAATCAATTAGCTTTTACAAGGCTTGACGTATCTTTGCCAAACTGGTTGTTTTTTTTATTCATTTATCACATTGTTTACATTTTACAAATATTTGCTGCTTTATTTTTATCGAAAACTTATTTAATATTTATTAACAAATCAATTATCAAAATTTCATCTTATTCTAGGAAAACATTTAAAATAAATTTGAAAAGTTATTCATTCGAAACTTGAATTTTAAATTTTGTTTTGTAATATGTATTCGTAAAAATAATTTATCTACAAATTAAAACATACAAATGAACACGAAGTCAATAATTTTATAGTAAAAAATAATTGCAATAAAATTCGTTTAAGAATCAAAGTAATTAGGTAGACCCTGGGTCATTGCACACGTGCTTTTAACGAAAATCTATAATGTGAATTATTATTATTATTATTATTATTATTATTATTATTATTATTATTATTATTATTATTATTATTATTTTCGCTTAGTATAAAGTAAATACTACGAAACAATCCATATCTTTCGCGATGGTAATATTCATAATTTTAATCCTTAGCTACAATCACGTATATTTACTTGATTTTTTTTTGCGAAGAATCTAACAAATTAGTATTAGGCGGAGTTTAGCAAAGTTTAGTGTGCGAAAGAAAATAGCAAGTTTTTTTTAAGGTTACCTGGGGATTTACACAAAGTAATACAAATAATGTAATTCGTTTAAATTTATTAAAAAAGATTGTGTTTGAGTTTGAAGTAATTGTCACGTAACAGAAATAAATTTGTGCAAGACAAATATTTTAAAATTTTTAAAACTGTTTTGTTATTATTTTTTTTAATTTTAAATAGGTTCATTTAAGAATATGTCATTGCGTTAACTGCGTACAAATTTTACGTTGTGCAATTTCAAGAATTTATTCAATATATGAAAAATAATAAATGTTTCATTTGTAAATATCGATGTATATTTATTCAAAATTGATCGATATATTGTATAAAAATAAAAATTTTAAAGCTTACAAGAATTTAATTTGTTTCATTTGCATAACCTATTTTATTTTTTTAAAAAATTAAAAGGCTCTAATATTCGTAAACGTTAAAATTATTTTTCTGTAGATATTAAATTTAATTCAACGAATTTACATAAAAAGTTGAAAACTTTTTAAGTAGAACAAAAATTTTTATTTACTTTTCAACCACCTTTTTCTTAACTGTTATCCAAGAGATATGTGGCAAAAAAAAATTCCTAAAGGAAAAAAATCTTTAAGCATCCAGTAGTTTACAAAAAAAAAAAAAAAAATAAAAAAAAATAAAATAAAATAAATAAATTGATTAAAACAAAATAAAAAATATTTCAAAATTATCTTCAATAAAATAAATCATCTCTTAAATTTAACAACAAAACAATATATATATATATATATCCCTACCAAGCTTGACATCCCACTAGCGTAGCTGCCTCGTACCAGTAAGCTCGGCACCGCCTTCAAATGCACTCGCGTTGCCAGCCGCACTGTACAGACTAACATACTCCCAGCTTCATCAATCCAAACAGCACAGTCAACCATATTAATTGACACTATATTTCTCCTTGATAAAAAAAAACCCAAAAAAAGAACAAAAAAAATATAACTCCAACCTCTTCTTGTTCTTGTTATAATTTTATCACTTCAATCACTTAAATCAACGCATAATCCTATCACACTTTCCATAATCTTACAATCATCATCATCATCATCATCACACTATTGCAAGCTCAATCCTAACTCGCGTAAATTTACACCTCAACATTGCCGATCATATACCACAAATTTCCACGCGTAAGAGAAAAAAAAAATTACCATACTATCTAAGAACCGGCAGCCTGAAGATTCAGAGTTGCTGCTGCTATACTCTCCCGGTCCGACACGCTCGCGGCAAAGTCCGCGCTTCGACTGCGCGAGGCGCTTAGCTGGCTATCAGACCGGCCTCCCTTCCAGCCAGTATGTATATATACTCCCTCTTTCTCTCTCTCTTTCTCTCTGTCTCTCGAAACACATCGCTCGCGCGCCGCCTTTTGCCACCCTCTCTCTCTCTCTTTGGCTGTACAGACTCCCCCCCCCCTCCTCCCCCCCTCCTTACCCCAGTTGGCACACCGACATAGACGGAGAACGACAGAGAGAACGACGAAGACAACACCACTATACCACTACCCCCTCCCTATATATATATATATATATATATACTCGCGCGCACATACATATATAGGTACACTATACACCCTAGTCTGCTCCTTCTTTCGCTTTCGAAGCGGAAATCCCTTTGCCCCCTTTTCTCTCTCTCACTCACTCTCTCGAAGCCAGCAGCTTTCTCACCCCCTCTTTGCCTCTCGACCGATCCGTTCGTCTTGTTCTACCCTCCTTTCATCCTACACCCTTCTATTCCTCTCTTGGCTTCGTTGATGACGAGATGAGGTCTCTCGGTCCTCTCATTCTCTCTCTCTCTCTCTCTCTCTCTCTCTCTCTCTCTCTCTCTCTCTATCATACTGCCCTGCTTCTTGGCGTCACTAGGACTACGACTACTCCTTTCTCTTAAGTCTATTCTCTCTGGCTTATATTATTTCTTAACGCCCTATACTCCTTTCATTTCTTTTTTTCTTCTTTTCTTTTTCTTCTTTACGCATGCTGGGCTACACTCTTGACTATGTTTATTCTCTTTCTCTCACTTTGAGTGTCTCGAGGACGAGAGACAGCCGCGGGGGGGAGGATAGAATCTACTCTCTTTTGCTCGACGACGAGGGGCTCGAATTTGAATAATGGCTTGAGCTCTCACGTATAAGCCTGAGATTCGTTTCCTCCTCCGCCCACCTTCCCTCCCTCTCTCCTGTTTTGAAAGGCACACTGCGTGTTGTGAATATCACTTGTGAAATTTTCTTGGTCATATTATATGAGGGGCAAAATAAATGAAGTATAACGTGTGTGGTTAAAAAAAATTTTTTTTTTTTTTTTTTGAGTGTAAAGTGAAAGTAATTTTTTTTTTAATTTTATGGTTCTTGTTGGTGTGATATAAAAATAAAATAGATTTTATTGGTAAATATAGAAAGTATTTATCAAGTTATTTATTAAGGGATATACCAATATCATATACAGCTTTTTCTATATTTGAAGTGATTACTTGCTCGGATATATCGGGTGTATAGAGAAGTATTGAACTTTGAAAAGCTTCTTAAAAAATCTCTCTGCTTTACTGTAAATTTCGATCTTTTATTTTCTATATCTTTTGAAAAATCGATGGAAAAATAAGTCTGTTTTAATCGCAAGTACTTACTGTCACATAAAGTCTGTCTCGAATTAGCAACGAAATAGTATATAACGGGACAAGTTCAGTAAAAAAACGTACAGTATAATAGTCAGAATAAAAGATAATAAAAAAAAAAAAAAAAAAAAAAAGATAGAGAAAGGCTTTACCATCCCAAGTAAATTACAGTTAATTCTTACTTTTGACAATTAAACCGACTCTAGAGAAGGAAAGAGAGAGAGAGAGAGAGAGAAAAAAAGAAGAAGAGAATCGGAAGATAGACTCAAAGGAGCCATTGTGCTTCGCATTTATGATCCTAGCTCCAAATGAGCTTTTTGTGTCCTTTTCAAGGTAGAAAGAAAGCTTCTCTTAAAAGGAAAGGTAGAATTCATTCGATTTATACATCACACTATATTATACCTATACCACCCTGGATACGAGCTAAAGAATAAGAAAAGACTTCTACTGAAAAAGCAACGTCGTGTATATGAGATCCGAATTCATCTAGTGAACAGTATAGTACGACCTTGCGTTTGTAATACAAAAAAATAAAAGACGGAAGCGTATAGAGATGGTTTTCTAAAAATAAAAGACAAAAAAGCACAGAGCCTTAGGGGCTATGAATTTTTTTCACTTCCGCGTGAGAAAAGTACAACGGAAATGTGTATCCTGTACACGGCAAAGGGTTTTGATCAAGGAAAAATTTTCCATATGGCTTATTACTTTTGGAGGTAAACACTGGTAAAGAAAAGGAAAAATAACTGAAATAGATCATTGATATAGAGAAGATATTCTGATTCTGGCGTTTTTTTGATATTATAATATATCCGAATGGTATACGTGCTTGCTGCAAATGAAAGCTACTCTTCCTGGTAAAAAGAAAGTAAAAACGTAGGAGGATAAATAAAACAAAAAATGTGTGCATGGATTTTTTTTTTTGGAACTTGAAAGATAATACAATATCCATACATATCGCGAATATGTACGTAAGATTATTTTTCTCGACTTACACGAGACAGTCGTTCGATTTTTCCCTAGTCGAGCGAGAAACCTTT
>JAPYZE010008038.1:0-10800 GCA_030522805.1 Leptomastidea abnormis
AATATGACTTCCAAGTTTCATCCGATTCCATTAACCCTATCAAAAGTAATCTCAAAATTTTAATCATGCCCTGTTTTAATCATGCCCCGGTCTCCCCTACATACATACATAGCTAGGCGAGAGAGCAAAGCTAGCTTCTCGCGACACTCTGTGTTGTACTTATATAGATGAAAAGATTAGGTACATATATAGCAATGAATTTAATGTCCTTTTAATGGTGTGGTCAGTTTAAAGGCCCACTCACTATAGTACCCACTCACCAAGCAGCATAATGACGACGTCGTCTTGAGCGTACTCCCGGATCTCGCCGAGCCAGGCTCTGATGTTGTCGAAGCTCTGCTTATTTGTCACGTCGTACAATAGCAGCAGCGCTGAAACGATATTCCATTTAATAATGTTCGATTGCGCGCTGCGTACCACCACATTAATAAGGCCAGGCCTGCCTCGAGCGATTTCATTTCTGGCAGTTTGCTATTGCATAGACGACATGAGGTTATATCATATCACATATTATACGCTTATAACCGATCGAGAGTAAGTAGATTACAGCTATACACCGCTTCGGCGCTTCCTATATATATATATATATAACTGTTCAAAATCATGATGCTCTAGTTTGTAAAATGAATAAGTTAGTTCTAGCGCACGGCCCCACCGTCCTGATGATTTCCCACCGCTGTCTCTCCGTCTTATATAGGCACGTGCTCACACACACACACACACACGCGCGCGCGCACACCCACACATCTATATAAAGATGCATTCAGAAATTCTGCGAGACTTGTCTACTATCTTGTCTACCTGCCTGCCTGCCTGCTTGCTTGCTTGCTTAAGAAAAAGAGATTTTATTTTAATTTCCGCCGAGAGAGTGTAATTCTCAATTTCCCAGGCTGCAAACTATTTATACTACAACTAATCATGAATAACAGGATGATAAAGCCTCTATATTTACAAAAAGAATTGAATTGAATTAGGATTTTATTTACAGAAAGAGAGGGAAGTTGAGATAATTTTTGGGGGATAAGGCTTTTTCTTTAATCGCGACAAATGCTCGTGTGGCTAAAAGTGCTTTTCACCGCAAATATACATCATCATGTCAGTAGCGCGGCGGCACGGCTCCGTCAAAAATATTTAAAGCAAAATCGAATTTGACAGCGGTTGGAACTTAAATGCTTTACGGGTTTGCTGCTGCTGCTGCTGCTGCTCCTGCTCTGACTGCTGAGCTTCTGAGGTCGGGGTCTTTAGTAACAAGCAACAGTGTGAGCGTTTTCAGCAGGGATACACACATGACACATGTATACATAAGGTAGGTAGGTAGGTAGGTATAGATAGGTATTACAATGGATGAATTTTGTTTTAAAAGCATATTATTTACCGTTCGCGTCCCGGTAATAGGCGTGCGTTACGCTGCGGAAGCGCTCCTGGCCCGCGGTGTCCCATATCTGCAGCTTCACTTGGCACTCGTCCACGCTGATCATTTTATTCTAAAACACGTCAACAGAATTTTTCTTAACTTTTTTATTATTATTCCTTATTATTCCTTATTCTATTAAATTCAATTTTTTATATACACTTATTTTAATTGTAATATGTGTATCGATCTATAATAATATTAATTGAACTTGATTATATTTATAGCGTGCGTTATGTTTTAAATCCCATTGCTTTTATTGCCATTGTTATGTGTTTGCGTATAGTGTAACTGCGCGGTTCGAATAATTGTGCAGACAGTGGATAATGATTAAATGATAAAAAAAAAAAAACTTTGAAAGACAATTATAACGTATGCATAATGTTACTTATTAATGCATATAATGCAATATTATAGGAAATCACCCGAAAATCGATGCCGACAGTCGTAATATAATTTCCAGACAGAAATTGACCATCGCGAAATCTTGTGAGAATGCAGGTTTTTCCTACGCCACTATCACCCAACAGCATCACCTATATACAGTTTGAAAACATTATCATTATTATTATTTATTTATTTATTATTATTATTATTATTTATTTATTTATTATTATTATTATTTAATTATTATTATTATTATTATAATTTAATCTCTCTGCGTACAGCTTATTAATTGGGCATTGCTTTCATTTTCAACTTTGCACTTTGTGGCAAGCGGATTTATTTTAAATTCAATGATGAAGCCTTTCATTATTACACGCGCAATATTGATCGCTCCAAAGATATTTTAAAACTTGAAAATTTTTAATTGTAAATAACCTACTTTAAACGATTGATCTTCGGCATACTGATTATTAATTTACATTTATTAAATATACTTACATATTATGTCTACAACTAATTACACACGTTTTATTTAAATTCGCGTAATTCTGACTTTTATATACCTAAGTTTAAATAAATACATTTTCTTAATTTGTCAAAGAGCTTAATTTGTTCAATTGAGTCCATTCTTTAATTATAATATTAATGTAAACGAAAAGTCTTTTTGCAATTTATTCCTTTATCTGTATGTATGTATGTATTCCTGTACATATATATCTACACGTACGTCTGTGCACATATTTATACATATGTTACACGTGAGTGTTGTAATAGAATTAAATCTTTGCTAATATAGCAACGACAAAAATTATCGATCAGTTGATCAAAGCATAAAATTTCAAATTAATTCATGTAATAATATATATCCTTAGTGCAACAGGAATAAAGGCTTGTATAATAGGTAGCTAAATGATAAAAATGATAGGAAATGCATATAGCGGTGGATATATGATGTTAATTTACTACAGGAAGGTAGGGAGGGAGGAGGCAGTGGCAGGTAGGCAGGCTTTGCTTTCTCTCTCTCTCTCTCTCACTCACACACACACACACACACACACACACACACACACACACACACACACACACACACACACACACACACACACACACACACACACACACACACACACACACACACACACACACACACACACACACACTCACACACACGCATACACACGCACATTTGAGTTCATCACCTTGCAGCTGAGGTCGTAATGCTCGGGTGTGGCCTGCGAGGAGGAGCAGGCGCTGTCGTTTGAGGACTGGCGGCGCGCGAGCGCGTGATGATGGTGGGGGAGCTGGCCGGCGCTGCTGTTGCTGCTGGGCCCAGGTACGGCCGGGGCCCGACTGCCGTTGTTAATGCTGCCGCTGGCGGGGGCCCAATCCAAGCCCGAGCGCTGCTGCTGTTGGGGCCTCCAGGTGGCGCCACTGCCAGCAGCAGCACCGGACCGCGCCTCCTGCCGGTTCATGCGCTCCTGCTCGCCGGAGCACCAATTTGCTCTTCTTCTTCTCGGCCACTCCTCGGTCCGAGGAGGGGTCGTCGAGCGCTGCACGGCCACGGGGGCCTGCTAATATTTAATTCCTGGTGATGCGGGATACCGAGGCCCCTTGATGAGAAGAGAACTGCTGCTGATTCCGCTGCTGCTGCTGCTGTTGATAATGTTGCTGGTGCTTGTGATGGAGGATGTGTCGGTGAACGCGCGGCCAAGTCGCGAGCGACAGTAGAAGAGGTCAGTCAACTTTGTTTGCCGGAGCTTGCGCGAGCTCGAGGGAAAGGACGGCTGCTGATGCTGTTTCGGGTCTTCACAGCACGCACCAGCAACAGGGCCGTAATGCTGCTAAACTGCTCGGCCGAGCTCGCCCTCTTTACTCCGCCGCCGTTTCTTATTATACACAACAGATTATAATCTATAGCTCGGCGGTCTCTGCTTTCTCCGGATTACTTATTCTCTTTAGCTTCTTTCTAGCATTGACAAAAGTTTTTTTTTCATTAGCAAATTTTTTCTTTTTTCTTTCTTCCAAATTTTTTTCTTCTTCTCTTCTCTTTACTCTTTGTACCAAGGGCAGAAAAAATCAATACCAGTTGGTAAGTATGTATATAATTATATAACTTTGTTTACGGCGAAAAATAATTTTTAAATCTCAAGCGATGAAAAATTTTAAACGCTTATTTTCTGTCCCATTATTTGCTCTCAATTATTTCTTTCCATAATAGATCTTTCAGCTCTTTTATTTTGACTGTTTAAACCAAAAGTCGAGAAACGAGGTGACGCTGAAATGTTGTTGTGACAACATCAAAATGCTTACATTTATAGGCTCTTTGCTTACAATCTTATAATGTGATTTTGCCAACTAAGAATTCAGCTTCAACCCATAACAAATATAACATTTTTGCATGAGCTTTGCTTATTCTATCCGAATATAACTTTGAAATTAAGTACAAATATTATTTCTTCTCGAGGTCGTAAATAAAATTTACATTTAAATACTAAGTCAGCGGCAATGTCATTTCATATCATAAAAGCAAAAAAAAAACACTACTTATTTTTCATCTATCTTAGATGTACCCATTTACGGTATTTACGGGAAAGTTTAAAAAAAAAAAAAAAAAAAAATACATTTTCTCATAAGCAGAAAATTCAATTAGGTAAGCTTATGACTTTTTACAATTAACACTAAAGTCAAATAGATAGGTAGGTACACATGTAAATTTAGAAAATCGTATCATCGGGAACTTTATCAAAAAAATGAAATTGTTGATCGAATATATAATAGTAAGTATAGGAGAGCTGATTGAAAGTTATTACAGTAAGTAAATGTATAAAGTAGTTATGAGAAATGTAGGTGTGATGGTCTATTCTCGAAAATAGGTGTAGATGGGATATAGGTAGGTGTATATCGATCGGCGTTTGATCTTGGTAGAAAGCAAAGAAGCGGCACGAAAGTTATCAAAGAAAGAGAGGCAGTCCCGCGCGCGCATGCACGAGATATCGAAAGAGGAAGAGCCAAAACTTCTTCGAGTACGTGTGTACATACCTATTCGCGGACGTCCCTTTTTTGTCTAGCTTGCCTCGAGCGAATAACTTGGCAACATCACATAAAAAAAAAAATTAGTAACTCGCTTGAACTTGTGGGGAGTAGCTGCGAAGAGAGGCGAGAGGGTATACCTATTACCCACTTTTGGAAGAGAGAGAGAGAGAGAGAGAGAGAGAGATTTGCCCACCCACGTATCAACCGCGGTAAAAATTATAAAAAAAAGAAGAAAGATACTTATATTATTTCTCTCTCTATTGCAAATTTAAAAAAAAATAAATAAATAGAAATAAATAGAAATAAAAAAGCCGGAAAAAAAGATGAAATTCGACAGGTACATTAGGAAAAAAAGATATGTTAGAATTGCGTGTATGTAAGAACTGCGGCAAATTTTAAAAGAGGATTGGGGAACGGGGGTGGAAGAGCGAAGAAGGGATAGCAAACGTGCGGTGGACCCGACTGGTGGCGCCCTGACACGAGAACCCAGTGCAACTACAACCAGCCTGAGTATGGGCACAGAGCTCAGAGAGAAAGAGAGAGAGAGAGAGAGAGAGAGAGAGAGAGAGCTAAAACCACAGAAAGCAAAGATGTGAGTGCGCACACACACACATGCCTTAAAGTTGCTTGTATGTACGTGCCGTCTATTTTCTTTCTTCTTCTTTTTTACTTGCTCTTGTGTAAGTAATAGAAGATACGTGCTACATACGGTGAGAGACCGCGAGAACCAAGTTTTATGGTGTATGTGAGTGTATGTATGTATGTGTACGTGTGTGTGTGTCTCTCTGTGTGTGTGTGTGTGTGTGTGTGTGTGTGTGTGTGTGTGTGTATGTGTGTGTGTGTGTGTGTGTGTGTGCGTGTGTGTAGCATGCAGCAGCAGTCCTTTCGCTGTCTTTTGCGCTTGGTTCTTTCTTTCTTTCATTCTTTGTGCCGACACGGTGCACTGAACTGACACCATCTTGTCACGTGACTCACGACTGACTCTGTCCACACAATGTTGCTGCTGCTGATGCTATGCTGTACGTACATATATATGCTGTATGTACATACGTCGCCCTTCGCAGTCCTCGGCAAGAAGGTGTCGATTCAAAATGCAGGGCGAAAATGTGCCGATTCAAAATGCAAGTCAAAAAGGTGCCAATTCAAATTATGAGGCAAGAAGGTGCCGATTCAGGAAATAAATTTTTTTGTGCTGTTTCACGTCGTAATAAAATTGTATTCTTTAATAATAATAATAATAAAATAATTTTTTATACGTAAACCATTGGCTGAATCTCTTCTTTCTTTTCCATAAAATATAATATCCGTAGGATTAAAAGTAATTCCAACAGCCAACTTAAAACAGGAGTAAAAAGAGCTATTTTTTTAATCGACACCTTTTTGCCTAGCAATTTGAATCGGCACCTCTTTGTCATGGGCTCTGAATTGGCACCTTCTTGCCCGAAGGCGACGATACATACACATACGAGAGTATACAACGTACTCTGCGCACGGGAGCATAAAGTATAACTATAGCTATATATTTCGTCTCGCTTAGCGCTGGGCAGCAGTAGAGTGAGAGCCTTGATGTATAGGTATACCTACCTATAAGTGCGTATGTAGGATGTGTGCATTTGTTTGTGTAACCCGACTTTTGCGCCTGCGTATATCGTCGGCTTGTCTTCAATAACCTGCTACGAATATTAGGTGTACAAAAAGACCCTTCAACAAGAAGCTACCTTTTGGAATGACCTCAAGTAAGATGCTACCTTTATAGGGGCGAGGAGAGAGGGAGGGGAGGGGGGGGGGGCAAGAAAAGGCTATCTCCTGGCTTGGTCAAATTTTTTTTCGATATTTCGGATATTTAATCACTTACAAACATACCATGCTACTATATTTCACTACAAAATTTGATTTTTGGATATAAGAGGGGAGGTGGGAGGGGGGACGACGACGACGAATCAGAATAAACTGAAAAAATAAAATTTTCGATTATTTTGACCTAACCAGGAGATAACCTTTTCTTGCTACCAATTTAGAGATAGCCTTTTCTTGCCCCCCCCCCTCCTATAAATGTAGTATCTTTCAAAAGGATAGCTTCTTTTTTATTCGTCGCTTGTTCTTGTACCAAACCGACGATATATCGAACAATACAGGATGCAAGAATGGTGAGCTACTTACAATCTTATACATTTAGGTGTATGGAATGCAAACGACGGGAGGATTGCTTATTTCTCGTGGATTTCACTTGCTCCGAAATATCAATATGTATAAATTTTTTTATGTACCAATATAAAAAGGTTTACATTATCTCTCTCCCTCTTTTTCTCTCCCCCTATATCTCTTGTCACGAATAAAGCATTTGCTGATCTAGCACACTCCGCCAGTTTTGCGTTTGTGTGTGTGGAAGGGGGGGGGGGAGGTTTCTGAGTGGCGCTATAGGCTTAATTCGTGACACTACTCTCATATATTTTAAAAAGTTTTCTTACCCTTAAAAAATAAAAATCAAATTGAGTTTAAACTCGGGATCCAGCCGCAGATATTTCACCGCTTTAATTGACAATAATTCATTAATTTGAAAATGCGCGTTGACGCAGAGTAGGTACTGCTGTACCTAAGCATAATATCTTGTCAAACAGATACTTGAATATATAAGCAGTAGGCACTTGCAGCAGCACACATTTCCAATCGCCAGCAAACTTCGTGCGCGGAGCTTTCCTGCGGAGAGAACTTCAGATATGCCTGTATATAAATATCCTCCGCCTTGCTCATCAATTATTTTCTTCACGAGAGTAGCACGTCAAAATCGGAGCAAACAGCATTAACGAGACGATGATCAACGGTATGGGATATGGGGAGATGAGCTGCTGCTGCTGCTGTCCAAATCGCGATATCGCCCATTCCGGTCAAACATGCAGAATTGGGAGCAGAATGTGAGAAAGCTGTGTCCACCATTGGGGCACATGCCGAAATGCCACAAAAAAGTAGTCGAGAAATTTTCACTCTCTTTAAAGTTAAATGCCCTTACCGCGGTGACGACGGCAACAGCCGCAGCAGCAGCAGCAGGAGTAGCAGGAGCACCTAGTCGCGAAACAGGTGAAAAACTAAAACGAGATGGGGAGGATATATTCTCGAGTGAGAGTAGCGCAGCAGGGGAGGGCTCTATTCGCTTTTACGCAGACGTAACAACTATTACGCGCGGACTAGATTATATTATGGACTTTCTAATGAGTAGAAGAGGCGCTAGCCAATTGCTAATTGACAGCCACATGCACCATAGGGGATAGAGAGAAAGAGAGAGAGAGAGAGAGAGTATAATTGGCCAGGAGGCGCTTGTAATATTATGTGCGCATACACACGATTTTTGATATATCGAAATTGGAATGCACATATGTGCGAGCGCGCGAGCTTATGTTACCTAAGTATGTAGCGAGTCCCCCTATACTCAATAATACTCCTGCCGCGTGTATTCGCGTACACACGCGAGCTCTTTGATAACGACTAATTGCGCGCTTTCGACTTTATTTTCCGACTCTTACACTCCGCTCACGCGCTGCTTCGCTTTTACGTAACCTACTTATGGCCACTTTTTTTTTTCCTCGTTACATATTAGGTACATATACGTACGTACACTGCACATACAAGAGCTTGAATGTGTGCAAGGAAGTTGTTCTCTGATGATCGAGTTTTATCGGGAAAAACTTATAGGCCGCCTCACCAGCTATATTTAAAGTTAGTTGTCGGCGGATCAGCCGATTATTTTCTACTACTATATAATATACGATTCTTTAGCATAAATTATTGGCAAAGCCAAGAAAAACTGCCGTGGTGTGTTATTGTCAATTTATATCTTACGTGATTTTGGATTTTTCATCTATTCATTGACAAACTAAAATTTAATCAAATACACCTATTCTGAAGCTTATTAGGTATATCATTATATTCGATGAAGAAAAATGTTTAACCCGCAACGTTTATCATCGACTATATTGTTTCTTTATTCTTTCAAAACCATACCTATATTTTCGTAGCTCAATTATTTATTTTATCCATATACGTTAGTTTTTTTTTTATTATTCATTATTATTATTATTATTATTCATTATTATTGTTTGTGCTTTTGAGAGACGAACGAAATGACGCGCAAAACAAAAGTAATAATGTCGATCCCAATCCGTTACAAAGCGTGAACTACCGCGGTTACCTTGTTTTTTCAAGTATATCATCATCTGTGTGACGTTACTACTTCAAAATTGATTACGTATAAAAAAATATTATTTAATCTTATTAATATTTCGTATAGATCTATTAAATATAAATTATTTAAATTGTCTTAATTAAATATTTATAAAGTAATTATTGAATTAGCCGCCGCTTATGGTTTATACAATAAAATGCGATTTGATGAGTTACAACAAATATGTACACCTATGCCGGAGAAAGCAAGTAAGCAAGAATAGCCAAAAATTGGCCGCACTCAGAGTAACTATGACATGCTGTATCACGGATCGGCATGGGAACACATCGGGCCAGTACGGCCGAGGTCCCCGTGAAATCGCCGATCTCGAGAGCAAACTGCTTTCATCATCGTGCAACTACTACTACTACTACTACTCTACTCCGAGAGGGGGTAGAGCGGCAGTCGAGCATCCTGGTCTCGTGAAATTCACGAGAAAAAACACTTCCCGCAACTTTTTTCCTTCGCTTCGTTTTTTTTTTTTTTTTTTCCCCCGCCGGGGTTTGAACCCACTTCCCCCCCTGTGCCCGGCCAACGCCCTAACCCCCCACCCCACCCACGGTATACATACTTATAGAGAGGCGCGCGCGCAAGCTTAGGTATACCTATATTATTATGACTTGCTTGGTGCAAGAATTCATCTTTAACGTCTCTGCCTTCATTCGCTTCTATTTCTCTTATTCTTGGCTGGTTTTTTATTTATTTCTACTGTTTTTTCTTACAATTTTACTTTTTACAATTTTTTTTTTTTTTTTAATTCTTTTTCAATTTTTATAAAATGTACGCCATTTGATTGAAAGTAAAGAAAATCTAATTTCTCGAAATAATACACAGGCCTATAATAGGTATAGTCCCTTCTAGAGTCTCAAGTGTTGCAAAAGTAATAAAATAAACTTAATTATCATTTTTGCCACTTCTAGAATAGCGATAACTCGACAGAGAAAATAAATCGATTTGCAGTTCCCAATTTAAGCTCTTGCCTGGTGGTGGTGGTGGTGCTACTGCTGAGTGCTGCAGCAGCAGCAGCAGCGGCCTACAACAAAGCCAAACAACCAGCGCGCTTTACCCAATAGAGGAAAAACTTTTCAAAGGGCAGACCTCTTTCAAAGGGATCTTTTAAAAAACAACCAACGTCCTAACTGTTACGTTTTAATTCACTTGTCGAAAAAAGAAGAACAACAGCAGCAGCAGCGTTTCTGCTCGAAAACAGAAACTATTATAGTGCTTTTATTAAATTTTGATCTAAAAAAACTCGAGAGCGATTTTAAGAGGGGACGACGATAGGGCTGAAGTTGTGAGAAATCCATTTTCCTTGTTGAGTTGACTATTATTTTTGAGAAAACATAACCGCAATATAAAAGTGCGTAGGCACACTTCTAGGATTATACTTATTCATATACACGTACATTAATGTCATTGAGATTTTCGTCACGTGCTATTTGCACATCTATAATAAATGCAACTTTTATTTTTTTCATCTATATTTTTCTTGAACGATGTCTTTATTTTTCAACAAGAATCAATCGATCAAGCTAATGGATTAAAACATGTGAACACTTTTGGCAGCGGTGCGTTAATGAAATTTGTTCGTTCGATTGAAAGTTTTCCATGCTCATATATATATATAAATTAATTTTGCCAACTTTTAAGTACATTTAAAGCAATTAAAATAATCTTTTTTCATTAATATTATATTATTTATAAAAGTATACGTAATTTGACTAGCTTCGTACCCCATCGGCTGCTTACACCT
>JAPYZE010008039.1:0-14045 GCA_030522805.1 Leptomastidea abnormis
AGCTACATATATATATATATATATATATATATATATATATATATATATATATATATATATATATATATGTATGCATGGCTAATTTGATATTCGCGCAAAGGATGAGACGGCTGTATTATTCGATGTGCTTGAGTATCTCTCTGTCTCTCTCTCTCTATCTCTCTCTTTGTTAAGCTTCCGGCTTGGGTTTATTCGATCGTTATATTATGACTATAATACTGTGTTTACGAGCTTTAGTTTTCATTGAATTGCCTTGGGCTATTCGCGGATATGTCATGTTGAAAATTACAGGTGGATTGTACTTGAGAGACAGAGCTTTATTTTTGATAAAATGTAGAATGTATGATGAGGAATTTTGTGATGGTAAAATTTTGTTTCTGTGAAAATTACGAGTTAATTTAATAATTTAAAGGAATAAAGTGAGATTTAATTTTATATCCTGATATTTATGCATGTCAAATTGAGGGATTATTGTTGAGTGTATAGTGTGTAGCGAAACAGATATTTACTGGGTAAACATGAAGCTTCACTTGATGGACACACCAAACTATAGAGTCCGTGAAGATAGATGTCACTATTATTGACGAATGTCTAGTGAATGTTTCGAATATATGTTGAGAAATTATTCGATGAAATATTTTTGATATTTAATACGTGAAATGAAATTTTATCAAGTAAATTATTGTAGAATTAAAAAATAAATATAACTATTATATGATTTAAATTTATAAAACTGAATTGAAAAGATAAAACTTTGTTCTAAATTTGTAAGTAACGTCAAGGACAAGAGTTCAAAGGTAACGTCATACTTGTGTTAAGAGTAAAAAGTATAGAAGACAGGTGGTAGTGACGTCAAGACGACGTCAGACATTACGCGGTAACTCATATTGTACGAATTACAAATCTTTTCTTCTTAAAAAATTCTAAGACAGAGTTTGTTTTAAAATTTTTTATAAATGACCTACAATCATTTAAATTAAATCAATGATAATACTTAAAAAAAAAAAAAACAATTATCTAAATGTTATTACAGAAAGTAAAATATGACTCACCAATTACGTTTCAAATGTAATCTGGAAAAAACACAGCTACATACCTAAAACAAACAAAGGAAAATTTACTTTCATAAAATATAAAGAAAAAACAATTATAATAATAAAATTAATATCGAAAAGTTCACCAATTCAAAACAGTGATTTTCTTAAAAATTTAATTTGTACAAAAAAAAAAAAAAAAAGAAAGAAAGAAGAGTTTCAATTTCAAGCGACTTTCTTGTAGCATTTCTTATCTCATTCGATGCGCCGTAATCCAACGGATTGTACGAGATTTAAGACACATACAACGGAACGGGGCAAATCTTTTAAATCCCATTTTCCTCGGTTAATCAGCCGATAAGCATCATCTTCCTGCAGAAGAGCATTTGCTGTAAAAAATAAAAAATAAAAAAAATGAAAAAGAAAACATGTCAATGTCCACTGCACTACCGGTAGTTTTCATCCTTTTTCAACTTTTGCACACATTCAGTACAAATACTTCTCTGCTCTTTATTGAACCAAGTCAACCTTTACCATCACTTGGCCTTTCGTGGCTTTGGTCCACACAAACTCACCAACTTCTTCGAAAAATTCTCATGCACGTGCAAGGTTAAAGGAACAACGACCACCCTAAGAGCTCATCCAACCGAGCACACGCAGTTAATCGGCGATTTAACGCCTCACCTAGTTGACGCACTTTCACCGATTTACCATCACAACACTACAATCAACCCCAGACATAAATAAACAGTAAATAAAACAGAAAAGGAAAAAAGAATATCCCATATCTTTCTAGAAGTTTATTCACACAACAAGAGGATATATACAAAGCACTAAACCTAATTTATCCAAGTGTATATAAGTGTGTGTGTGTATATGAAAAGCCATTGGACCATAGCGAGAAAACAATCACAAACTTCACGCGAGTTATCATAGTATATGTGGTGGGATGCTCACAAAAATCCACATAGTTTCAACAGACCAAAGAAAGTAGTAAATCGCCAGAAAGAGCGTATACATATTATATATAAATAAAGATAGAACGAGAAAAAGAAGGAGGGTCATCATATATACGAAAGGATTTCGCTGCAGCATCGAGGGATGAAAAGCGACGCGCACATGCGTAGAGACCGAAATGACGAAGAAGTAGGGAATGGGATAGTGGAAGTAGAGATGAAGGAGAGAGAGAGAGAGAGAGAGAGAGAGAGATTCGCTCGGCAGTGTGCGCGTCGCTTTTGATACGTGAGTCGGATGCGAAAGTGAATTTCCGCGCCATAGCCGCGTTGCTGATATTGGGCTATGTATGTGAGGGCTAAAGCCAAGAGAGAAAGCTGTAGAGATGGAAAAGGAGAGACGACGTATAGGCTGCGGACGACGATCCATTAGACTGGCGTATACGTTTTATACTGCTCAGATAAATGTGTGCTGCACCTTTGGCTTGGACCTCTTTTTATATTTATATTATGCACATTTGATTTAGGCTACCAATAAATGACCTAGCTGTGCTTTTTCAACTCCTTACAAATGCACTGCATTTTCTTAAAATAATCATCGAGCTTTCTGCGTCAAAGAACAAAAGAGAGATGGTAAGCTACGTCGATCGTATCAATCTCAATACTGTTGCGACTCAACAGTTCCACATTGACAGCCCATTTAATTGTCTGTTTCCTTTGTCCAGCATTGGCTTGACAGATCTAATTGTGAAAAAGCATGACATTCACGTACGTACATATGTGTGGTATGTATAGACGAGGGTGAAAGCTCTCTTGCAAGCTCAACAGAGCTTGCACCGAAACGGCAGGATAATCGAAACATTGGGAATGTCCTCGCATGTGTCCTCTTGTACAAGCAAAAGCGAGTTGAAATAGCTCTCTTTCTCTCAGCTTCGGATTGCTTGCTTGCTAGCTTGCTTCGACTTTTTTGTCACGCCGCTTTACTTCCGTCCACGTCAGCGCTGCTGCTGCTGCTGCTGCTGCTACTGCTGCTTCCGTCTTTCTTTGGCAATTTCACCGAGTGCAAGCGCCAAATGCGAAATTCTCTTACTGTAACGAGCTTTTCGATTTGGTTAGTGCATCTCGTATATGCTATTAGCTTCCCTTAGAATTATGTATTTATGTGCATACAGATGCTTAATTTTTTACCTCATAAGAATTTCATGGTTAAATTTATAAATTTTATTTTGTATTTTATTGTATTTAAATTTTTTTTTATTTATTTTTCTTTTTTGTCGAGACAAATTAGTCGAAACTTCATTATTGAGTTTTGTATGGTAATTGCTACTGGAATGAGAATACACGGAAAGAGATAGAGAGAGAGAGAGAGAGAGAGAGAGAGAGCAGGGAAATTCGTTAAATTACTTTTTATTTGTTTTCAAGCGAAATAGTTAATTTAAAAGTCCAGCCAGCGGCAGCAGCAGTCCAATACGCTTATTTTAATTTCGAAATCCCTTTCTAATTTGATTAATCCGATATTATCCCTTTGTTTATTTTTGACTCGACTGTTTTAATAAGAACCCTATAAAAGTATATTGAAATAGTCTTTTTTTTATGTATAAAAAGTAATAAAATGTAACAAATTTAATTTCTGCTGAATTTCACTAAAAATATAAGAGCAAGTAAAGTTAAATCCAATAACCCGCCGAGTGTAGTATGAGCTTTTTTTTATACCCCATACTTTCAGCTGACGTCACGACCTTACGACATTGAAAACTTGGAAATAAAAGACAGAGATAGGTGCAGAAAGAAGGCGACGTAGACATGTTTAAAAAGTCAGCTTCAACAAAAAACTCACCGATAAGAAGTACAAGAGTTGAGAAGTTTGCAGACGCGTGCAGACATCCGTAAGCATCATCTAGCAACATTTAGCGTATAGGTATTCGCAAGCAGCTTCGGAGCTTGCAGCGCGTCGGGACAAAGGAAGGATCGAGGGGGGTTTAATGTGAAACGGATGGTGAATGTCTGCTTCTCCAACGTTGGCTGATTAATGCGGCCAAGTGTAAAGGTGACGCGTACGACGACAGCCTGCTGGAATATGTCGGATATATCTATGCATCGGTTTCCTCGCTTGTACATGCATCTCTTTGCCCTCCCTCATCTCCTCCCTCCTTTCCGTAGCCTCGGCTGATTTCACACCGAAATCCGTCTGTTGAGTGTAATACCGTGACTGGAAACGTTGAGAATTCAAAGCTGCGAATGTAAATTATTGGCGATATATGCGGAATCGTTCGAGAGAAATTTGACGGTACGATATACGCAAACTCTGGCTATGTGTATACGTACGTATCGGAAATATTGTTGAGAAATGGATCCAGGTGCGATCAAACTAATGTAATCAATAGATCGAAACTATAAGAGAGAGAGAGAGAGAGAGAGAGAGAGATAAATAAGGTGAAAAAATAGATGAAGCAAATATCCGATGACTGTATTATCCAAGCAAACAAAGAGAGCTAATTTCTCTGCAAGTATAGAAATTTTACCAGTTTCAACGCAAATGTTTTAACTCGGGCAAACACATTCATTCCATTAGACAACCCTCATTCTCATCACACACACACACACACACACACACACACACACACACACACACACACACACACACACACACACACACACACACACACACACACACACACACACACACGTACATCTATATACAATACACAAGCAGATAAAATTAAAACATACATTTTATGTCCCCTCTATATACTCTCTCTCTCTCTCTCTCCCTCATACTCCCCCAAGCTTTTATAGAACAAGCCAATTTCAAGTCACATTTATCTTTTTAAAAAAGGACGTGTGCAAACGCAAGCTCGAACGGACGAACGAAGCTTCGTCATGAATAATTTCGCCGAATGTTTCGTTTTAATTATACGAATTCAAACATTTTCAAAGCTGCTGCTGCTGCTGCCACGTATGTATATATGTGTGACGCTCTGAGTCGCGCGTGTCCGATGTCGTGGATAAATTTATGACATTAAAACGTAGAGACAAGCTTCTGTATAGACTATATAGATATGAAATAGATGGAGAGGGTAGTAGTAAACGAATAAATTATCTTGCACGATTCAGTATACAGACAGAGCCGATTCAACTCTCCCGCGAGTGTAGACGATCAATCTAGAGACTTGATGATACCAAAAGTAAACATACTATGTATACCATATTGTATAGAGTGAGAGTGAGAGAGAGAGGAGGGATAAATTGCATTATTTAGTGACTTTGTGGAAGGTTTATGGTAACCGCTGGACTGCAAAATGAAGAGAAGAGAATGGGTCACGTACATACGGCAAAACGTATGTGCGGCAGCGTCGGGAGCACAAGAAAATTCAAGAAGATACCTTGCTTGTTTGCGACTACTATTCGGACTATGTCTACCGGAGAAGTGGCACACGACTTGCGTTATCTACATCTAAAAGATGGTAACTCCCCTCCCCCCTCCTGCCCTAACCGGGTATATGTACCCCCGTAAGTAAGCTCGACTATACTGTACGGGAGAGAAAAGGTGTAGTCTTGGCAGGTACCTTTTCGCTTTGCTCTGCTCTTTACGAGGACTGGGGGAGTTAAGGTGTGTATACACAGTCAAGCAAGCCTAAGGTCTCTCTAGAACCGTGGAATTGAAGTCTGAATTGTTCAGTGACTAGAAAATTGAGGCCCCCATTGACCTCCATTCCGCTATTGTGTAGCAGTACCTACTCGATCTCTCTTATTCTCTTTCTCTCTCGTTCTTGCGCGCCACACCTAGCCTGAGGGCACTTCCTGGCTGCTTAATTTCTTGGCAAGCTTCAATGTGTACTTCCACCGCGTAGAATATACGGAAATACGTCCCTGGAATCTCAATTTCATATTTGAAATTATGTTATTTTATTTCCCTCTTTTTTTTTTTTTTTACCTTATTACAAGGCTATAAGAATTGTGGTTCTTTTCTTTCCTGTCTCTCCTTCTTCGAGGAAGCGTTAATAAATGAGAATCAGTATTCATACTTTGTAAGATGGGACGAAGAAGTGGAGGGGCAGCATTTGCAAGTCGTCAATGAGATTCCATTTACAGCGAATACAGTTCAAGATGGACGGGAAGATAAAGAAAAAGAAGTAAGTAGAGTAAGAGGGAAGAGGGATGCACTGCGATAAAGTCGTTAAGCATTTAATGTAAAAAGGAAATTTCTGCTTCGAAGCTAACCCCTCCCTCCTTAATCCCTCCCATCCCACTTCTTCCACCAGATATCCTTCTCCGCTTTTCTTTGCGACGTTTCTCCTTTTTATCTCGTGATTTTTATACGGAGGGGGTGGGGGTAAGGAAAAAGGCAAGTCAACGCCCGCGGCGCGAAACAAAAAGAAAGGTAAAAGACGCGAAGGCTTTCGCAAGCAAGCCGGCTCCACGATGAATTCCCATGCTTCCCTTCTACCTTCTCCTCCTCTTCCTACTACTGCTGCTACTACTACTACTACTACTACTATTGCTGCGACTAGAGCCTGCCGTCAAAGCACCAAGGATATAGCGTTGCTCCAAAAGCGAATCCGGAATAGCTAAACCTTTGTCCAGTACGCGAGAGAGCCCTGTCCTTTTTCCAGTAGCTTCAGCTTTTCCTCTCGCTCCAATGGTCCCGCAGCTCAAGAGAGAGAGAGAGAGAGAGAGAGAGAGAGAGAGAGAGAGAGAAAAAAGAGCTAAAGCACAGAGAAAAATATCAGAAACTGGAGTGTGTCTCGCTGAGAGAGAAAGAGGCTATATAGAGGCGGGTACGAAGGTCCATATATAGCAAGTCAGAGAAGAGAGATAAGAAGAAGAAGAAGGTGGGTGAGTGAGAGTGGGTGGAGGGACTTTGACGTATCTCATCCGGAAGTAAAACGGATCTAAGAATCCCTTTCTTCTCGGTAGGAGCGAAGTGGACGGAGGCAGAGGAGAGTATACGGAGAGGCGCGCGAGGATGTATATGGCCGAGTGTCAAGGAGGAAATTCGCTGTATAAGATCGAGCAGAGCAGAGCACACACAGCAGCAGCAGCAGTAGCAGCGTGGACCAACGGGCTGTCATTGGAGATTGCTTCGAAACTCTGGCAGTATATACGGAGGGTGGAGGAGGAGGGGGAGGTGTCTTACGGTGCAGCAACTCCCGAGAGCTGCCTGATACAGGAGGGGCACTTTTCTCTTTTCATCCGTTGCCACTACTACACCCATCCCCTATGAGACCTGCTCTACTCCTGCTGCAGCTATGCCGAAGTCTTTTCATTGCGAAACGGGTTTCCTTTTTACCCCTTCTCCTTCTCTCTCTCTCTCTCTCTCTCTCTCTCTCTCTCTCTCTCTCTCTCTCTGTGCACACCCGACCCCTTGTCACTTTGTAAAAAGGCCCTGACGCTACTGCTGGCTTTTTCGCTACTGCTGGATTTTTCAGTTTAGACGTAGGACAGGTATTGTAATCGTTGAGAAAAAATTGATAAAGCTGTTAACTTTATACGAGTACCTATAGTCAAGTGAAGTAGTTATATGTAGCTTTTTGAAATGATCATTTGCATCGATGCGTATGACCTCGTTTTTAACTACACTTTGCTTTATGTGATAAAGTTGGAGAACAGAGAAATATAGGTTGAAAAAAAAAAGAAAAAATAAAAACTCGACAAAAAGTCGTGGAGACAGTGCATATACTGTGTCTGAATTAACGTGAGGAGAAGTTGAGAATCTGCTGGTGCATGAGAGAGCTGAAAATTTTCAAAGCGTAAAATTCGACTTGCATCTCTTTCCCATACAGTTGCAAGCTATTTCTCTCTCTTTCATACATGTATTGTCAAACGTAGGATAAAAAAAATGGCAATCGGTGATCCTAGTCAACTCGTCTCTTGTGCGTCCTCGCTTTAGGGAAGGCTTTGTTTCAAAGCCGCTCTATGTAACTTTTTACAAAAAAAAAAAAAAAAACAACCCTGTGAATCCCTCATCTCTAGCGAACGGCACTATGACGCGGTTAGACTCGTTAGTTATTGTGCTCGTACCTCTCGTTAATCTTTACCAATATATAACGATTGATGGTTTTTGAATAGATGCTACCTATTAAAAAAAAAAAAAGAAACGTACCAAACTACTACTCTTTTTTATTCTTTTACACTAATCAAAAGGTTAGGATTTACATGCAGTTTCTATCAAGCTCACCTCCCCATTCATCAATAAAAAAAGTTACAAATTTTTATTGATACCCGCCGTAAGGCAGATCTATTGACAAATAAACAAAAGTTCCCTTTTTTTTTTATAAAAATCATTGAGTCATAAAATTTTCAATTCAAATTCAGCATCAATATCAACACATCATACGCATTATTCTACACCTATACACACTTTCCAGCATAACAAAACGACAAAAGTCAACACAGGATTCTTCATCACCCATCGTCGAAAGTGCAAAAGCGCATTAGCGTTATTACATTTCGGTCGACTCATTTCATCTAACATGGAAGAAGTTATATAAGCGGAAGGGATTGAAAAAGCATCCAAGTCACGAAGAAGAGAGTTTGCTCTCGTTTCTAAACCTCTGCTGGAGAATATCATACCTCCAGCACGTTGAGTAAGTTGCGGCAGAGAAAAGGACGCGAGAAGACCAACTGTGCGCTCATTCACTCTCGGCGTCGAAGAATTTAATTAATTAATCGCTAATGACAGTCGACTGGTGGAGGAGACCGATCGATACCATGCGTTCTCTTGTTGTTTTCTCCTATAACCTAACCGTGTCTTAGCATCACTATGTACTGGCACACGCACATCTTTATATACACACACACACACACACACACACACACACACACACACACACACACACGACATCTCTGTGATGCAGCAGTTCTCCCGTGGCGATGTTGCGCAACGCAAGCTCGAACCTAGAGCAGCCGATTGATTTGACTGTCACTGTTGTACACCACTGCTGCTGACCATTCCACCTTTCTTCCAATTAATGAGATCTTTTTTTTTTTTTTTTTGTTACCTGCTCTCGGTTATTTCTTCTTCAACGATAAATCTCCATCAAAAACTACAAAAAGCCTTTTTTTTAAATTGTTTTTTTCTGAATAATTTGCTACTTCGAACACAAGCTTGATATTTTGCTTTCTTTTCAAATTTTAAAGGAAAGAACAAATATTTAAATAGTTTAGCCCAACTAGCGTCCACTATCCCAATTATTTTCGCCAAGACTGACGTCAACTACAGGACGGAGCATGAGTAAGTCGTAGGCGGTAGAGAGAGAGAGAGAGAGAGAGATCAAGACGTTCCCTCCTAGATCCAACAAGAGCAAGAGCAAGAGAGAGAGAGAGAGGGGGGGGGGAGAAGAGGTGTAGAAACTGCTGACGTCGGAAATAGCTCGCGTAAGCGATCTGTCGGAAATTTGACGTGGCATTAGAGAGAACGCGTTCACCTGTCACGAAGAGAGAGGGAGAGAGCAGCCTGTCTCTAAACTCGCAACGCGAGAGAAAGAGAGAGAGAGAGAGTAATGCGGCACACACATACACGCATATATATCCTAATTTACCAAGCAATCTAATGCAGCGCGTACTAATTAATCCTACAGCTGATTATCTCCCAGTCTTGCCTTGCAGGAAGATATGACCTCAGTAAATAGAGATGATATCCTCATCTTAGAGAGTACATTCTCCTTCTTCGTCAAATGACACAAAGAGGCTTTGCTCGAACGTTTTACCTCTAGTAAAGTGTCTCTATATACGCTAGCTCTCTGTTCCGGTAAGAGCGATGGGGGTTGCACATAGTGAAGAACATCAAGCTTATATAGTAAGTCAAGCTGCTGCTGCTGCTGCTGCTGCTGGTGGTTGGCTGGCCCCTGGAGAGCTTTGCGATAATCGATCGAGCGATTAGCGAGGGGAGAAAGATGCTGGTGACGCTTACCTTGCGCGGAGCTTGCACGCAAGCTCGTCCCGGAGAGAAGTGTATCTCGTATAACCCCACACCCTTTCATTTCTGAGAACAATCGAGATGGTGGAATGATGAGTGAAGCGGATCCCGCTTACGTTCGGGGAAATCAAGTTTGCCGAGGGGCTCTGGAGTCTCGGGGTTGTGTGGTGTGCTCGTGCTGGAAACGGAGATGTGAGCTTGGAGTAGGTGATGGTATTTGTGTGGGTGTGTTGGTATAAAGAAGGGAGAGTAATTCAGTTTTGCTAGATTATTCGATGAGAAGTTATAGCTTTCTATAGCTTTGGTGTTCGAATGAAAGGCGATCCCTTATTTCTAGTTACTAGAATACAATTTGACTCATTTATTTCGGTGGTCAATGTTTTAGGGTGGTATACAAAGAGCGACTGTAGATACATTGAGAAATACAAAGTTCAATCAGATTTGACACAAGTACGATTTAAAACTATTTTGTTCGTGAGTTTTCAAGTATGAGATAAGGAATTCACAAGTTACTTGAGTTTTTTGGAAGTGTAAAAGTATACGGTATTCTGAGAATAAAATGAGTGCCATCATAATAATTAAAATTCAAAATTATTAGCCTACACTTTTTAAAAAATTGCCAAATTGGTAAAAATCTAAGATCGCTCAAGTCGTCTCAACGACTTCAGCGCTTAAGGCACGCAAGAGTGTTACAGGGACCGGAAGTAGAAAACTTAAATTCAGACTATTGAGTACCGAAAGCTAGTAGAAGCTGTTTTTCTCAACGGGACAAGAAGAAGAAGAAGAAGAAGAAGAAGAAGAAAAAAAAACATCCCAGGGTCCCTGATCGAAAAAGTCGAGATCCGTGAGCACCAGCTGCTAAAGGTGGTAGCGTGAGCTTGACTGATCGATGAGTACTTTAAGCTGACGTTTTATTCGATGAGACACAAGAAAGAAAGAAACAGCAGCCTCTCTAGTCTTCGTAATTCGGCTATCAGACGAAATTGAGGTACTTTGCTTCGTTCATGAAATAAGATTTATTTGCCAGAAAATCACGGGAGTTAGCTTTTTGAAAGTTGCATCGTATACCGTACAGGGTTGCATATATATGTTTCAAAAACTGTAACTTTTTACCGCAACTCGTTTTACTGAGCTATTAATTTCAATAGAAGCTCGAAAAGCTTTTCCTGAACCAAATACCGCACACGTACACATACACACACACACACACACACACACACACACACACACACACACACACTCGTATACACGATATGCGTTTAACCAAAATTAATATAGAACTTTGAAGAGAGTCGAGTTTTATTGTGATAAAAGTATGGATGAACAAAAAACATATCATACGAGAAAGGTTGAAAAGTAAAGCTTTGTAACTCATTAAACAACTCAAATAATATAACGTTTACTCGGGAGTTTAAGTTTGCTTTTCACAAAAGCCAAAATTGCAAGCTGCTGACCAGTAACGTTATATGAAACCTATAACAAACCATTCACTTTGAGAGTAATATAAAGAAAAGAAAGAAAAAAGAATATATGGGTAGATGTACTCCTGTCTCAAGGCGTAATTGTGCCTACAGCTTTTCGTAACAAAGTATACACCGGCTTTCTGAAATCTTTTTACGCAAGGCTGACCGTGTCCCTGGCTAAACTTCCCACGTGACTCAGACCAGAGTCTTAAGCTGCGAAAGAAGAAGAAGGAAAAAAAGAAGCGAGGAGACAATGCGAAAGTATACTGATTTCTTTCCGTTTTCGCCTTCTTGTGTGCGTGGAAAAAAAATGTGGTGAGAAAAAAAATCGAGCGGGTAGGTACGCGATCAAACGCTTCGTTTCTAAGGTGGGCGGTGTAGCATCCGGTGAATGAAATCGCAATACGATTATATAGACGGATAGTTCATAGTGTTTTAATGACAGGGTGTTTTTGTTAAAAGCGTCTAATTAAAGCTATGAGATTTTTTAATGATATTAGACGCAATTTGATGAAATTGTACTTTTATGGATTCAATATAAGCGAGAATGAGAATATTTGAAAAAGGTGAGATTGAAGAAAATAATAAAATATATATATATATATATATATATATATATATATATATATATATATAAAAAGTCTTGAAAACTTAGTTTTCTTCGATAAATTCTTGTCCGGTAGTATAAAGAAAAGATAAAATCAAAAGGTTTTGCTGGAAATTCTTTGGATTTACAAAATAATTTTGAGCAAAGCTGCGAAATAGCAAGCATTCTCTTTCTTTTGTTGAGAATAACCTTTTTGAAATCATAACAAATAACAAATATAAAGTAACAAAAAGAAGAAAAAAAGTTATACAAAATATTTTCAAAGTAAATATATATAAAAGCTTCAAATTTTCGTACGGAATTATTTAAATAAGTTTTGAAAAATCGCGTCATGAAAATTTCATTAAATTTTAAATAAAAATTTAAATATCCACGTCGAAAAAAAACAGTATAACGATAAATTCGTTTGTATATTATTATACAATAAAAGCAAACGTACGCTACTGTGTTTGATATTCTTTGGATGGAACATAAAATAAATTTACCGCGCAAGGGTCACCTTCGATAATCTTTCCACGAGACTGACTGCTATTCTTTCGTGTACCCAAACTTTTTTTCTTTTTTCTTTTTTCTTTTTTTTTTGCTTACTGATTTGAAATTACAATCAAAAGATAAGCATTTTGTTTTCACAAATTTTCTTTCACAGTTAATCGTGTTGGTGGAAAATTTAAAAAGAAAATATTTCAATATTATTGATTACATTTGAGTTTACTCTTATATCCGAGTTGATAATCTTACAAAAATTATTGGGCATTAAATTAATATACAAGATATTACATATTTTAGAAACAAATAATTAAAAACAAATCTCTATCTCATAATTCTTAGAAAAAAGAAATAGCAGTTAAAAATAAATGTATTTCAAAATTCGCGATATCAAAAAGTTTAATTAAGAGTTTTCAATCACGAATAAAGTTCTATCTGCATAAGACGTTTAAAAGAAAAAAAAAAAACAAAAAAAATTGAAAAGTACAAGAAAAAAAATCGTAGCACTACACGAGCGATCCATTAAAAACTAAGGCCATGATTCGCTTGAACGTTTAAAACGTTTATAGTCAAGAAGAGAATCTTTTGCTCGCCGATAGCTTGCGGCTACCGTAACTATTAAAAGTTTCGCCAGATCGGAAATAGCAAAAGCTAAGAAAAAAAAATGAAAAGAAATAACCATTTCTGGCCTACAAATAAAACGCAATACACGAGACTTATATCCGCAAAATGAACTCCCAGCATCCAATGCACTACTAGAAGCAATCTCGTTACAGTGAGGTTCAATGCGGGCGGTATATGTATATACACGAGAAATGCCGGTACACAGCAGCGCAGGAACGAGGCATAAAAAATACAGGATCTACCGAGACCCAAGGGAGTAGAAGAGAGGGGGGAGGGAGGGAGAAAAGCCGTCCATAATTATATTAAAAGGGAGAGGCTTCCTTCTCTACCACCTCACCTTCTCCTCCTCCTCCTCCTCCTCTGTTCCTCTGTTTTTCTCTCCACGCCTATTAATGAAAAGTTCAAACTTTTATATTTCAAGCTGATCTTTTTTTTTTTTTGTTCTTTCTTTCTTTCTTTTTTGTCTATCGATCTTGAGAAAGTTAAACAAATTATTATAATAGCGTAATATGACTTTGAACAAAGTTTGACTGAGCTATAGCCATTTTTCAAAGGCTTAATAATTATACGATAGTCCTGATAAAAGAATTTCCTTATAGATAAACGAAAGGACATTAAAAAAAAAAGTTACATTAACCTTTTGTAATGACGTTCATAAGAATAAAAAAAAAATGAGTTTAAGCGAAAAAAGTTTTAATGGTCCAGGTTAGATAGTTATACAAGAGAGAAAGAGAGAGCATACAAATTGAATAAGTAAGTGTTATACTTTTCAAATAGAAATCATCTGGAGAAGAGCTGCCCCCCCCCCCAATGTGTAAAAGTTGTAATGCAGTTTGGACAGAAAATTCGTCCTCGGCAAAATTTCAGAATATAAGCTTGCCACTCTCTCTCTCTCTCTCTCTCTCTCTCTCACTCCCTTCATCTCTCTCCCTCTCCCTCTCCCTCTCCCTCTCCCCCTCC
>JAPYZE010008040.1:0-7500 GCA_030522805.1 Leptomastidea abnormis
AAAAAAAATGAAAAAGATTTATAAGATTTATAAACCTGTGTGTTACAATAATTTCGCTAATGCAAGCGACGAGCTCTACATAAATATATAATATATCACAAAAAAAAAGAAAAAAATGAAAGTATATACATGTATAAGAAAACGAATTTCTTCGCGTACGTAGGTTCGCCTGATGCTTTTGCACTTTTTAATCTTCGAAGTGGACGTATAACACTAGAACATAGTAATTTTTAACGAAACAAAAAAAAGAAGAAGAAAAATAAGAAGGTAAATATAAAAATGAAAAAATAAACACCACACGAGTTGGCCTGTACACATATCCCTATATTATTCGCGCTGAATCTTCTTGTATACAATTATATTGATCTCAAAAATCAGACTAAAAAAGCTCTATTATACACGAAAAAGAGAAAAGTAAGAAAAAAATTCTTGTATCGTTATTTATTTAATAGCATAATAATGTATACTTACCCATTGATTCCTAAAACGAAAGTAAGTTTACTACATATTTTTCAAAAGTTTGGTCCATAGTATTTTGTACTGCTGTCACGTCGTGTGTTTTTGACATTTTGTTATATATACATTATGCAAAACGTATAATATAATAAAATGCTATTATATACATACCTATCTTATGCAATCATTTATCATTGAGTCTTGAAATTTGAAATTTAATTTTCGAAAATGAGAGATCGAGATTAATTCAGGACTTGAGATGAACTATTACTCATTCAGCGATTAAAATTAAGAATTTAAGAGTGGAACTCGAAAATTATCGTTGTACTCAATATATTATATATTGGTTTTAAATATGTGATATATTTGTGTTATGAATTTATAATTGATTTATACCAATCGAAATTATTATTCAATAATTGAATTTTATTAAGAAATTTTATACATGGATCAAGCGGTATTAAATTAATTTATTCTCGTTAAACATGTATGAAATAAAGACTGTTGATTTAATAATGTGATTTTTAAAAATTATAAAGATTATTTGTAAAAAAGCATAAGTGGAAATTAAATTGAAAAATGTTAAAAATTGCAAACACGTATTAGATTAAATCAAATAAAATTATTAAATATTATGACATAAAAAAAACGTTGAACTGACAAAACATGATAATCTTGTTGCTTCTTTTTGAATTCCACTCTTGTTGAAGGGTTGTGCCGTATGTATTCCTTGTTGCTCTGGCAGCTGTATACACTAGACCAGTCAAAAACAAATTTAGAATTCATATAGATTTTTAGCTGCGAGAACAAAAAGTTAATACCATTTAAATATTTGTCAAATAATCCGTTCAGCGAATGTCAATTTTTTTAGCATTTTTACTCTTTCTTGCGTGTTTTACGTACGCGAGTAGATAATTTTAAAAAATTGTCAAAAATGAAATATTTTTTCGTTTACTTTTAAGAAACAAATAATAGTAGAACGAGGTATTTGACAATGTAGAATAAATAAAAATTGAAAATAATGATTTTTTTGGTGCTTATTGCAGCTTCTTCGTTCAAGATAAAAAAAAAAAGGACTGGGCATATTGTAAAATTAGATATTATGGTTTTTTTTTTGTTTGGGACTTTACTATAGAATATAGTATTTATTTTGTACGCTTACTTTAAATAAAAACTAATAATATGTATTAAAATAAAAATTAATAAATTATAAGAAAAAAAATAACAATACTTTTACAAACAAACTTAGCCCTATTTTAAAGCTTGCTCGGCAAACTATCCTATAAGACTTTGCTTGGCCTTCGGTCAGCATAATAACCGAGGACCAACAATCTAGCTTGTATTTTTTATTAAAATTGCCGACAGAAACGTGTGTACCATTATTCTTCCGTCGTGTAATAGTAATTGTGGCTCTGAAATGTTTAATAAAAAATGTAATTCAATAAAATAAAATAAACTAAATTAAAAAAAGAAGCAACCTTGTTATTACTATCATAATTAAGAAATAACATTTTTTTGTTTTATACAATAGATTTGTTTTCCACTTCTCTTTTAATAACAGATGACTTTTATTATTTACAAAGATGAATTTTTTTTTTAAATACATCTTGTTTTTATCCAGACCAATTAATAATTAACAATAAAGAATCAAAAAATTTCTCAATTCTTAATCATGTGCTTTTAAGTCATGATTAAAAATTTGTCTTTCTGCAATTGCTATCGTAAATATTTTAAAATTATACTGTGACAGATGGTATAGGTTTTGGATATTCAGGATCTGGAAACTCATCAGTTGAGGCCTCATAGGAAGCATCGTAACGATAAGGCTTTGTTTCCCAAGCAAACTGTGCATTGATTGGTATAGGCGTAATTCCAAGATCTTCTATGGTTGGCACACCTTTTAATACAACATCGCTAGTATGTTCCTGTAAAAAATCATAATGTAATTGAACAATAATTGCTTCCTCATATTTTTAGTACTTTTCTTATGTCTTAAATTTAATACTTACTTTTTCTAAGCCTTCCATGTGTAAAAGACCAAGTGGATAAGCAGGGCTTACAGCTTCAGTAAGCTTTACTTTGAGTAAAAATGTTGGATAATATTTCAGATCTGTTCTACGGTGTGCAAAGTCTACATGATCATGTCTCAAAAGTGGGAACATATATTCAATAATGTCTGAAAGTCTGTAGCGATTTGGTCTGTAAAAGTAATAAGTGGTTTAATATTTTAAATATAACCAATATAAACTTTAAATTATACTTTAAAAACAAAAATCTTATACCCTATAAATTGATAGGTTCTACCAGCACATTTATAATCTTTAGCAGCTGCACATATTCCAGCAGCAACATCTCCTACCCATATAGGTTGTTTTTCAATATTCTCACCTTTATTAATGAGTGCAATTCCCCTTTAAAAGACAAATTATTTATAATAAAAGGATTACATTGATTTAAATAAAAAATTATTTACTCACCTAAAATGATGCCTCCATCTATGAGAATATAAACGTATAAAGCGATCATCTGTACCATAAACATCAGATGGCCTGATTATTGTAGCATCTGGAAATTCTTTTTTAACTGCCCATTCTCCTTCCCATTTGCTTTTATAGAATCTCGAACCTCCTTCAAGTATAATTGGCTTTAAAATAAAAAAGAAGTAAAAATTTATATCATTGAAATGACAAATATCTTTCAACCAAAGGACAACTTGAATATTTATCACTAACCTTTGGTTCAGGACTGGCATTAAGACAAGAGAGATGAATAAACTTGTCGACTCCATTTTGCTTGCAAATCTTAGCAAGTCTGGCAGCACCTTCAACATGCACTTCATCGTAAGTAAAATTTTTAGTTTCCCAATCACATCCAATACAATTGATCACAACATTGGAGTACTTAATACACTTGAGTATTGAGTCCTCGTCTCTTAAATCAAAAGGATGAAACAAGACCTGACCTAGATCTCCGCAGACTTTAAGAGGAGCAACCTCATAGTGATCACCTCGGTAAGGTATAATGATCTATAACAAACACCAAACCATTATCTTAAATTCAATCCGTTAAAACTACATTCAGTACATCAAAGTTTTAAAACCAGACCTGTGTACCAGATCTACCAAGGCGATTAACCACATGCTTGCCAATGAATCCTGAAGCTCCAAAAACCGTACAAACAAGACCGTTGAAAGATGATCGTCCACCTGTACCTCGTTTCAAATTCGCTGTCGTTGGATTCTTGATGATACGAGGTCGTTCAGAGTAGTTGCGATTTGGTGGGGTCACTGTTACGGCACTGGAGCTCAGTACCGCGCTTTGAAGCTCTGTGCATTTACAAATACGATAAGACAACAGATCAGCTGCAGTGGGTATAATATTTTGTTGTTGACACTTACATAATGTAGAAGAGGAGGTAAGGTTATAGGTGTATATTTGAGGAATGATAAAGTGATATGGACGGTTGAGATGTAGAAGGGGGTGAATAAAGAGCTTTAAGTTATAGGGGTAGATTTGTGATTAACTTACTCGCAGCTTGGAACGAGCTCCTCGGTATTAACGCTGCCATTTTTTTTGACGTCGGACCGGAGCAGACGCCGACGTCGCCCTGAGGAGACGTCTGTTTCGACGACGCGACGTCGTTGTCGTCGTACTCGCGGTACAGTCGATCTCGACGATAATACGGTTTTTATTAGTGTGTGAGTGTTGGTGTTTTCGCAAAACGGAGCACGGGAGCAGTGATATAGCGGACGACGGAGCGGAGCTGTGCTGAGAAGTGGCGACCTCTAAGTACAGGTAGTTTCTTTGCCACTAGTTGGTATAAAATTTTTAAATTATTTAGAAAATAAAGTTTATGTGTGATTTTTGTATAATTTATTAGTTTTTAATTCTAATAATTGGTAAACGGTAAAGTTTTTTGTTTCTATAAAATTGGATGATTCAACTTGATGAGAGATTTAGTTATTTTGAAAAATAACACTAAATAATTTCGTTTCAAATTTATACTTTTATAATTATGACTTTTCGTAATTATTAAAAATTAATACAATTTATATTAATTGTTAAAATAACAGTTAAGGAATAAATTGTGAGTAATGCTGCCAAACATTAAAAGAAAAAGAAAAATTTTAAATTGGCATTTCTTCAATAAATTTCAAAAACTTCTTTAATAGAGAGAAATATTGGACCTTTGATAAAAGTCAAGTTTCGACATAAATCAAAAAGACTTTTTATTTTTTAAATTCTAGAAATTTTATTCGAATATTTTTTTTCTTTTTTATTGTTATTCTCGGAAATTTTTTTTCATTTACCTTTGGCTTTCCTTGCCTAATAAAAAAAAAGTTGAATTCTTATTTAATTAAAAGTACAAGTAAAATATATATATACGCATCAGAAATAAAGAAAAAAAACTAGAGTTTTCATAAAGACTAAAATAACTTCATCAAAAACGGCTTCTAGTCCACAAAACAGAAAAAAAAAGGAAAAGAATACTGAAAAAATAATCAAAGCAGGCAAGATAAGCGTAGAAGAAAAATGAGATTGCGGACAAAAAAAAAAAAATAAAAATAAAAAGTTTCTGTCTTTTGAACTTTTTATTTCTTTTACTTTTTATTTCTCTCTCTATTTTTTTTTTGGCGTTTCGTTTCGTCTAATGGCTTTCTTTCGTAGTCGTAGCTTTCGCAAGTAACATTTAGTTAAAATCCTGTTGCGCATTATTTTTCTCTGCGGACGACGAAAATTTTTCTTTGTTAATTAAACTTTAGACCTTTTATTTTCTTTTTTTTTCTAAGGGGATTTTAACTAACAATTAAACACGCTCATTTCACCATCTGTGTACAACAAGCCAGCTAACATCGACTTTTAACAATAAAAAAAAAGTCTATCCCAACAATTTTTTTTTTTTATAAAAAAAGAATTTAAAAAAATATTGAAATAAATAACAAAAGCACTTTTTCCAATTCCGAAAAAAGCAATCCCATACGACAAAAAATAGGTATCTCAAAAAAAAAATTTGTATATGATCAAAGAACCAGTCCGCCAGTGATACCCCATTTTTTTTGTTGCAAAATATACAGGGAACTGAAAAATTCCAAGCAGTTATCCCTGAGGCATTCAATCCTTCAAAAAAAAAAAAAAAAAATTCACATCCCAAACCAGGTCCGTCCTCAGAACTCAAACCAAATCCAGGTACAACATACACACATCTCCCTTTCCATTTCCCCCCTCAAAAAAACACACCATCATCACATATTCCGAGAATGAAACATACCTACCTACCTACCTGGGGCAGCACATTCAGAACATAGCATTCCCAGGGCCGTATCTATAGACTCAAGCATACCATAGCTCCAAAAAGATCTGCGCGCGCATCACCATCTCTCACACACCCACACAATCACAACTCTCCTCCAGCTTTCTCTCATATACAGTATTATCCATATCTAACAAGTAACAACATAACACACAAGCACACACACAAACACAGGTAATATATTTGCCAAAAAAATCCGGCGCCGACGCATTGCCAGTCGAAACTGTTTCCTCTCTCTCTTAACTTCGCAGGGGTCGTCTGTGCTCCATCAGCAGCCAGCAGCAGCAGCAGCATCAGGCCATCCTGTTCCGTAACTGCAGCTGCAGCAGTAAGGCAGCACACACGATTTCGACTCGTCGTCATCTAGTTGTTGTCTCGCGTACGTTGTGTCTATACATCTCTCGGCGTAAGCAGTCGTTGTTTCGCAGACGCTTTTTTCATTACACAAGTGATGTTGACTCCGAATGTTTTTGTGCGGCTTGTAATATAACGAGTGTTGGAGTGTCGTATATACATACATATAAGGGTGATGCGGGAGCCTGGTGATCCTTAGAGTTTAGGGAGCTGATACCGCGGAGCTCCGGATTTATCTATAACGAGGACAAGGATCACTATACACCCAATCCTGGCTAAAGGTGAAGCAACTCCAACGTCGAGAAATTTCGGAGCAATACGGGTATATATATATCCGATGCTACCTATACAGTCAGTTATAAGTTGAGGTAGGCCGGCCGGGTAACGCTGCAGGACTACACACAATAATTAGGTAGTACGACTTGCGTAGAGTCGCTAAAACATATTAGCTGACTCTTGGAAGCATATATCTCACCTGTTAGCATGAGGAAGTGGTGGTTTGACTCAACGCCGGTTGAATCATCATCGTCGCGAATAAAACAACAGCAGGCTTGTTCTTCCCTTACTACAACAAGATCAACAGAAGTAGGAGCAGGAGTAGCAGCAGCAGCAGCAATTTGGCTTATTGAGCACCGCCGCCGCCGGCCGGGCCTCGATAAGGCGGCTGGCGGTGATGCCGCAAGGCTAAAACTTTATTCCCTTAAACGGGTTCAACAGCATCAGCAACAGCAACACCAGGAGTAGTAACTTATCGATATCAAGACTTTCTGCAGGGCATTTATACTCATTGTATCATTAGCAGCTGTGATAATGAAATAACATTCGCAGCTGTAAGATATAATAGCCTAAGCCACAGCTATACGAAGAAGGTGCTGTTAAAAAATAAAACGACAAAGTAGAGAAAAAGAGAGAGAAGAGAGAGAGAAGCGGGTGGTGAGCGTATATTATAAGGGGTACTGCCATGCTATGGGAGTGCCAGCGCGGGGAGCCCTAGCGGCCCTATTGGCCTTGGCCGGTTTTACAGTTTATTTAAATAGTCTTGGCTGTGGTTTTGTCTTTGATGATATATCTGCTATTAAGGACAATCGTGATTTGAGACCACATACCCCACTTAAAAATGTATTCTTCAATGATTTTTGGGGTACTCCTATGCATAAGGTGAGTTTTTTAACTTTATTTATCTTTCTTTCTATTTTTTCTTTTTTGGTTTCTTTTTTTGTGTATGTGTAACATGGGTAGTTTTTTTTTTTTTTTAATTCTGGACTATCGTGCTCATTGTTAATCCAGATTTTCCTTAAATGTAACTATTAATAATTAAACTTTTAAGACGCGATTACGTTACGTTTGCTTAATTGTATTTGAGTTCAGTAACCCTGAGA
>JAPYZE010008045.1:0-13584 GCA_030522805.1 Leptomastidea abnormis
ATGTCCACTATGTCCTTACAGAACCAAACATCGATCAAGTCTCAATACCCATTTCAATGGCAAGCATAGGAAGAAAAAGTCTACTGATAGTCATCAGCCAGATTTGCTTGGTCTTGATTGCAAATTTCTTGGAATTTAAATGACTATTTATTTTAAAAATTCATCTTTTATTAAAAATTAATTGAGTTACTAGTAGATTAAAAATATCTTGGTTATACAATACCAGATATGTTCAAATTTTTGCTGTATGTGGAATACCAGGAATTTATTCTTATACTACTTTTACAATTTTAATGATTTTTTATGTCATTATTGTCAAGTTATTTCATCAGTATTTAAAAGATTTTTATAGTTTTTTTTTTTAATAACAAGTTTTTATAAATTTTAATTGGTCAACAGATGATTTTATTTAAGTATTAAGATTTGAGATGAATTTTATCATAAACCAATTTTTTTCTTAATTATAAAAAAAGCAATTTTTTGCTTAATGTTGTTAAGAGTTACCAAGGCAGTTTACTATTAAAACCAATGATTAGCTTTTAATAGAAATAGTTAACTAACTTAAACTATTGAAAATTATGACAATAAAAATGTTATTTTATAGTTACTGTTTGTATACTTACAATAATTAACATTTTGTAATTTTAAGATAAGTCATACTTACAAGCCATTTGTATTTAATAAAATATATTTTTTTTTGTAAAAATATAGTATTGTAAAGAATAAACAAGCATTGCCAATTTAAAACACTTTTATCTTATTAAATATTTTTTTTTAAATCCTTAGTGTACAAAATCTGTGATAAGCACTATTTTAATCACAATTTTATTTTAAATATAATTTTTTGTGTTTAAGATAAATTAGATTATTTTTCCAATGTATATCAATAAATAAAATTCTTGAATAAAAATAAATATTTTATTAAAGAATTTTATCGTATAGGTATATAATTGTATGCATGAAAATGGGTTTCAAAAGTTCAAGGTACATCATTCGTCTTGTCCATCGCATTAATTTTTACAACAATAAACCAGATCACATTAATAAATTAATCAATTGGATTTCGGCATTCATCAAAGATTCACAATCAAACCCTTTTCATAAACATTATTCTCGTGAATCAACCTAAAAAATAAAAAAAAATCAATCTTTTTTTCTCTAACAATTCTCCACTCTTTTTTAGAACTTCCAGGTTTAGAAAGTCTCGCCAAGTACTACCGTATGAGTAAAAGTTGGTCAAACGGACCTTTACAAACAAAATCAAGCGAAACAAACTTCAAGTGTCCAGCTTGCTCCAAACCTTACAGTACCAGAGTCAGTCTTTTGCGTCATTTAAAACTTGATTGCGATGGACAACGACGTTACTATTGTCATCTATGTTCTGCAAACTACGCTTTAAATATCGGCCTACGACGACATCTTTTTCGACGTCACAGAGTTTATGTGCCCCCAACTTATATGATGCCTAAACGTATTTTTCAATGTAACGTTAAGGGTCGTGCAACGAGAAGTGAAGTTTATTAGAAAACTTTTGGTTGGATGACTTTAATATAATGACGAGCTTAATTTTATTATTTGGCATATTAATAAAACATTGGAAATTGTTATTTAAAATATTTTTTTAGAGTATTGAATAATAAAATGTCTGACTAATTACTGACACGATCTACTGATTAATTTATTGTAAAGTAGATTTAAAAGCAAGTAATAATAAATATTAATATCATGTGCCATAGGCTTTGCGTGAATTTTAATTATTGTTACGGGTTACATAAAATGTTTCTTAATTTACGTAATACTCGCACCGTATGTTTGATACACTGTTAAAATTTTACTAATACATTTGTATAAAATTTTATATCGCTGTTTTTTAATTCTAAATATATATTTATAAATAAATCAGTTTGACACAGCTAATAAAAAAAGTATTCACTCATAATTTATTCATTAAATTTGTTCATCATTAAAAAAAAAAAAAAAATTGAAAAGAAAGTGCAAAGGACACGTGTAGCTATTCAAAGATACACCTACTAACCTTGTATATTTATATATTGTTTCAGATGTAGAGCAGTGGATACAACCATTATCATTCAGACAACAACAAAATCAAGCTAACTTTAACTGTCAAAACTGCAAACGAAGCTACAAAACAAAAGTTAGTTTAATTCGACATCTGCGCTACGAATGCGGTGGGCGCAAGAGTTTTCTATGCCATATGTGCCCTAGTAAATTTACTCAAAGCGGTAGTCTTAGGCAACATCTGATTCGTACTCACAATATACACCTACCGGCTTTTAGAAAAGTTCTTATATCTAATGATAATTTGCACTGAAGCGAAATATATTTTTATTGTTTTGTTATTATTGCGTTTATTGAATGTAAAAAATTATAATATTAAATTTTAATTGAATTATAATTTTGTTAATTAAAAAAAATTTACTTTGTATTAGTTAAAGTATTAGAAATATAACATTTTTTAATATAAATATTTGTGCATTGATATTAAATAGACTTGAGGCTATGTTTATTGATGAGCAGTATTTTGAAAAATTTAATCATTAGTAACCATGCATCAATATTTATAAATTATAAAAAAAAAAATTATTATAGTTATTCATTATAAAATGTTTGAAATATCATTATGCTGAAATTAATATATTTTTTTTTAATATTAATATTAAAATTGTAGTTATTAATATATTAACCAAGCTGATGTAAAATGGTCAATAATTAATAATGACTTGTATATTTTGTAAAATGAATTTTAAAATTATTTAACCTCTGCATGTTTAAATAAATTGTGTCATGTTAACCAATTATTAAATATTAGATTAGAATGATAAATAAAAAATATTTAGAAATTTTTAGAAATTATTTGATTCTAGGTTACTACTCTCTTCGTCGTAAGGTCTCAGCACTGCCGATGATTAAAAAAGTCGTCTCAATGCCAGCACAAATATTCAAATGCAACAACTGCAGCAGGTCTTACTCAAATCGAGCGAATTTAAATAGACATGTTACATATGAATGTGGTGGTCGTAAAAGCTTCTCCTGTCGTTTTTGCCCTAAAAAATTTTCTCAGAACTCAAATTTCATCCGACACATGTCAACCATGCATGATTTTTCCTTTTTCATTCGGAAATAGTCGATTATATACTCAACTAATCTAATGCTATTATTAAAAGTAGATGTGTCATTAAAAAAAAAATAAATAAATGATAAAAAATTTTTTAAAGACTGATTTGAAAATGTGAAATAATTTTGATAGTTTAAATGATAAAATGTTCAAGATTTAATTTATGTAAGCAAAGGCAATACATAATTAGAAATGTTTCTTTTAATATTTTTCTTAGAAAAAAATATTGTGTTAAATTTATATAATGTTAATGCTTTTAGATTTAAATACATTCATAAATAAAAAAATAGAAAATAAATTATAATTTTATTATTTCTTAATATAATAATATATAAAGTAATATACCTAGTATTTTGTAGTTTGTATATTGTATGATATCCTTCCTATCTGAGTAATTTTTTTTTTTTTATAAATTCAACCATTTTTAAAATATTTATTTAATTTTGAATATTTATAAAAATAAAATTATCTAAATATAAAATACTTAACTAACAAAGTATGATTTTATTTGATTTTAGGTCACTCCCTTCATTCTCAAGTTTCAAGTGTACCAGTCATTACAAAAAATATTCCAACGTCAAGTAAAGAATTCAAATTCAAATGCTCTTCTTGCAACAAATCTTATTCCCATCAATCAAGTTTAAATAGACATATGAGATTGGAATGTGGTATCAATATGTCTTTTTCTTGTCATCTATGCCCTAACAAATTTACTCAAGATGTAAATCTTCGCAAGCACTTAATGAACGAGCATAATCTGTATTTGTTTCCAGAAAAATCTATCTTTGATTAAACAAATTATATGCTACTATTATAATCTAATCAATATTATTTAAAATTATACTATTTATATAAGTATTTAATATTTATTTATCGTATATTAAAGTAATATATTATTTAAAAAATGTATTTAATCAATAAAGGTATTTCATATAAACAAAAATATTGTGTTTAAATATTTTCTTTTTTTCATACCCCCGTCGAAAGAAGAACTTTTTTTACCCGGGGCTATTTTAAAAAAGTACTTATTTCGCCGTGGATATGAAATAAATAGTATAAACACCAGCGGAGGAAGTAAAGAAGCCTTAGATCACCTGGTTTCCGTCAATATCCAGGTGATCTAAAATCTCCTTTATTTTACCTTCCTAGGTGCATAATGTACTATAATATTATTACATTATATACTTAAATGCGACTGAACATAAGACTAAAATTAACATTTAAATAGTCAAGACTAAAATTAAAAAAAAATTATATCATATGTTTTTAGGTCACCTTCTTCGGAATCGATTTTCAATCCAGCAAGACACTACAGATAATGTATCGACAGGAACCAAATTATACGTATGCACTTATTGCGGCAAATCTTATTCACATTATCCAAATTTATGCAGACATGTGAGAACAGGATGTACTAATAATGATAAAATCTTTTCTTGTCATCTTTGCTCTAAGAAATATTGTGTTTATCATTATCTTAAGCGTCATTTATATAATGAACATAATGTCTTAATTTCTTGAGACATCTACGACTGATTAAAGACATATTATAATATTATTATTATTATTTTAATCGTGTAAATATTATGATTTAAGAAATTTAATACAAAAATATTCAAAGTTGATTTAACATAAATGAAAAGATAATAAATCTATCAAAATGTATTTTTTAATAATAATCTTTATTCTTTCTATATTAAACCTTCTTATATGTACAAACCAATTGTGTAATGTTAATATTTCTTAAGTAGGGTAACGGTGCCAATTATTGTGCCTTTTTGAACTTGACAAACTAAACTTTAATGTTTCTTCTAATGCTATAATTTATTTTATAATTTTAAATTCTCATTAACAATTCATTCACATTATTAAAAAAAAAAAAAAAAAAAAAAAAAAAAAAAAAAATTATTGTGCCCCAATTACTGACTTTTAGTTAAAATACTAATCTCAAAAACTTTTATATCTTAAACACCTTATTATTACGAAAATAATATACTACTTTAGTTGTTGAATTAATCACAATTGAATAATTTATTGTTTATTTTTAACTATGCTGAAAAATATCTTGGAAGCATAATACTCGAGCCCTCCCACAGTAATTCGTGCCGTTACCCTATATGTATTTGAAATGTAAATGTAGATAAAACTAGATTTGATATCTGAAAATGAAAAACTTACTGACAAAAAACAATTTTTTTGATTCTAGGTTATTCTTTTCACTCTGAGATTCCAGCTCTTCCGATTAAAAAACAAAACATTAAAAAAAATGTTTCAATGTCAAAAAAAGAATTCAGTTGCATGAATTGCGGCAAGTCTTATTCTCATCAACCAAGTTGGAGTAGACACGTAAACTTTGAATGTGGTGGTCGTAAAAATTTCTCCTGTCATATTTGCTGGAAAAAATTTACTCAAAAGAATACTCTTTCTAAACATTTGAGGAAACAACACAATCTCATATTGTTTGTCAATAAAAATAAAGATTAAAGAAATGTCAAACAAATTTTTTTTTTGCTAATAACAATGTTAATTTGCTAATAAAAATTGTACAAAATGTTTTTTCCAATCAAGATTTATCATATCCAAGTGTGTATAATCAAAAGTCAAAAGAGAACAATTTAATTATTTTTTTATTGATGATTTTGAACAAAATTAGTATCTAGTAAAATTTATTGAAAAATAATTTTAGATAATTTTAGTCAGTTTATGTAAGTAAACTATTTATTGCCGTTCCAAAGCAAAATAAAATATCAATTAAATTTATTCATTTCATTTGTAATCTTATTACTGCTTAATAAAAGTAGATTATTTTCGTAAATATGATCCTTATAATTTATAACTAACAAACAATATATTTTCAACTGTTATTAAAGCATGTAATTGTATATTAGATGTGAATATAATTAAAAATAAAATTGGTATCTCAAAATGCTAGTCCGAGCTGACAAAAAAATAATTTTATTTATTTTTAGGTTGTTTCATCCAATCTCAAGTCGCAGTTCAAACAAATGGAACAAAAAGATATCCATGCAATAAATGTGACAGGTCTTACGATCTTTGGACGAGTTTTTTAAAACATCGAAAATTCGAGTGTGGAGGTCGTAGAAGCTTTTGTTGTCATCTTTGCCCTAGCAGTTATACTCAAAATGTCAATCTTCGCTTACATTTATCGAAGAAACATAATTTAGTGATTCCTCCCTATACATAATAATCTTTCTGTTAGATTAAAAAATATTGAACAAATCTAGGTGATATTTTTATAAAAATATATAATCCAAATTTACTTTTGTTTTCTGGGCCGTTAGGCTGAAAACTAATATATAAATAAAAAAATATATATTTATATGTATACATATCCTCAATTTATTTCGTCAAAATCAACCTATTTAATATTAACAAACTGATTTTTCATCATCCAGTGTCTCAAGCTTGATCATATCAGTTACCTTGTGTGTACTAATTTTTTTTCACCGTTTTTTTAAAAAATGTTAATATTATCTCTATTAAAAATTTATCATAAATATATTTACAAAACAACAGTTTTTATACTACATGTTTTTTTTTAATTTTCATCAAACTAACTCAACTTTCGTAAATTTTACAAAAAAATCACATAATGTGTAACAAACCACCTCCAAAAATAAATAGTATATTACGCACCTAGGCAGGGAAAGTAAAGAAAGTCCCAGATCACCAGGATATTAACGCCCGAGTAAGCGAAGCCGAGGGGCGGTAACCTGGTGATCTGAGGCTTCTTTACTCCCTGCCGTGGTGCGTATACGATTTTTCCGCTCGACGTCGCCGAAAAGCAACAACTTCGTTTAGCGCAGCGGAATAATCTCGACATCAGTCAATCTCGATCTGGTATATGTTACCCTATCATACGAAAATTGGAAAAATTTGCCAGTCAACATGATGCTGTATAAAATATGTTCGTTATTACAACAGGTACAGGTGGCAGCGCCTTGTAAAGCACATAAACTACTATTGTCAAATAGAGCCAATGTATCTCTGTCCTTATTGTCCTTATCGCTCAAGTTTGTGTCCTCAGCTCAAATATTATATAGGTCGAGAACATGGAATAAAAATTACTAAGCCCAGTCATGCTGAGAACAATAGAAACCTATTCTATAAAGGTTTTTTTTTTTAGGTGAAGTTTATTTTATGTATGGTAGATGATGGGAAAAATTTATATTTGTGCTTGTACAGAGTTTTCTTCGTTCTTTGTTTATATATTATTAGCAGTTTATGTATCTATGTTATGATTTAAATGATAAAATGTTTCACTTTTTTTTTTTTATTATCATTTAACTAATTCTTTTCTCTTAAATTTCACACAAAAATTACATATTATACAACTAATCACCATAAAATAAAAAATCTCAACTAACCTAATAATCTCGACATCAGACAATATCTTAATCTGTTACAGCTCCCAAGTTATTCTGCAGTACCCTACCACGTAAAGTTTGGAAAAAGTGCAAATTAAGCCTTCGCTGTTTAAAATGTGGCCGTAATTACTGCGACTATCGGAGTCTGATGAAGCACATGAATTACTTTTGTCAAATGGAGCCAATGTATCACTGTCCTTATTGTCCTCATCGAGCACGTATAAATACTCTGCTCAACTATCATATAGCACGAGAACATGGAATTAAAATTACAAAGCGTGGTCATGCGTAGAACGAGAAATCTATTGTATAGAAATTTTTTTTGTTTTTAAGTGAAGTGTATGTTATGATTTGTATATGATGTATTTGTTCTTGTAAAGAGTTTTCTTCGTTAATTGTTTATTGGTACCTTTACTTGAAAATAATTGGAAATTTTTATTATTTGACTGATACTTATTTTTGAATATTAGGTATTTGATTAATTTATGTAGTAGGTGTTTAATTAATTTATGCATTTGAGTTAATCGACATTAAAAATAACTGTAGCTGTATTAACATTGATAAGCTGTATTTATGTTAAGATCTAAATGATCAAATGTAATAAATTCGTGTTTTTACATTGAAATATAATTAGGAAAATAAACGATTAATATTTTTTATAAAAAACAAAAAAATTTGTCTATAGTCACTTACAAGCAAAAAAAAAAAAAAACCTTAAAAACACTCTGCTGTAAAGAAAAACAATTACCCAATTAACATCATTATTGTCTGTAAAAAATTTATCTCATTCTTGAATTAACGATGATTCCGGCAAACTTTATGTTGCAGACGATATCTGGAACGAGATTTACAACGACAACGATCCACTATCTTCATCAGATCTACAAGCAATTCAAGTGACACCACACACACTTTACAATTCAAATGAACAACGTTACTACGGCGGCACATACAAATGCAGCAATTGTCAATATCAAAGTACCGTTAGAAGTAACGTACGTCGACATATGAAAAATGTTCACGGAGATATTGGTTTTCCATATTCATGTGATAGGTGTCACTTTCGTAGTAAATATAAACACTGCGTTATTCGACATCTTAAAACACATCATACTGATGATGCTATGTGAAATTGTTTAAATTAAACGTGACGGATTTAATTTATATTTTATTTTCATCGTGTAATAGTTTAACTATTAACTGTTGAAAATTTGTGGGTATTCATGATTAAGATTTTATTTTACTTCGATTACTTCCATACAGTATTTATGTGAATTAAGTATTTAATTTTATTGTGATAGATGACCGAGAAAAAGATTATTTAAAATTATATCATAAAAAAATTTTTTGTAAAGATAAGTTTATAATAAAACTATAAACTCTGTAAAGTTTGTTTTTTTTTGTTTGATCAAATTTACCTTTTACATTTTATTAAATTTATAAAATTATTACTTCTAATGTATTTGAGATTGAAGGTAGATTATAATAATTAATCCAAAAACTGTTGGTAGCAAACATCTGAGCCTTGCTTAAACTATATTTTTACCTTCTACTGTCTGCAATATTGGTACTTGACATCAGTTGCAAAAACAACTGAAATAAGAAAAAAAAAATCATTAAAATAAACCGTAAATCCATCGGGGCTTACCAGCTTTGCAAGCTTTCCAATATTCTATTCCCAAAAACTTAACACTATCATAGCAGATAACGCGCTCGACTTTCGTCAGCCATCAGCTTAAAAATCCAAAAAAAAAAAAAAAGTGAATTTCATCAACTGACCCAAAGGGAAAGTAAAATTTCCCCAATAACCAGCTCCTAAGGAGCTTGCGCTAACTATATTTCTGTGCTTGCAGCTTACCGGAAAACGTATGCAGGCGAGCAGATGCTCGGCTACACCTGCACCAAATGCAGTAAATTCTACAAGATGTGGAGCAACTATCTAAAACATAAATGCGAAGCACCGGAATTCAAATGTTTCATGTGTCCGTTTGCTGCCTTCAAAGCTTTCATTCTTCACGCACATCAGATTGAACAACACTTTTCACGACTTACCGATCGTTCAACTTCGACTACTGCTACTGAACGGAGTGATAAAGCTGAAGAAAAAAAGTAAAAATGATTTGAGACTTTTTTTTTGAAGATAGATGAACGTAAGAGAGCGTGATTTTATCTTTATGTATTTTAAGAAAGAGTGCGATATTATCCTATTATGTTATTATTATTATTAATGTACTGATTGAAATTTATAGACTGATGAATATAAACAAAAAAATGTGTCTTTCAACTGGAAACAAAAAATAATGTAACGATGAGTAAAAAGACTATTTTCTGATTTAATTTTTAGAATGAAGTAGAGATATTTTTTTTTGTATAAATTTAGTAAAAAAAAAAGCTTTACGTGAATTGTGATAAAAAAATTTTATATTTTTGTTTTTAAATTTTATTAGTAAATTTATAAAATTACGGATTTTAATTAAAAATTTTCAGGTGCGAAAGATGCTTGTGATGAATTTATTTAGCATTTATTATTTTGCCATTTTTTTATATTATACTTTCTTTTATTTTGTATTCATTCCAACTACTTTTTTAAAAATATTTTTTTATAATTTGAATAGTTAATGTAGTTTTATGTAGCTTATATTTTTTTCTGCCTGCTTATAAACAACGACATTTATTTTGACTATTTGAATATTTTATAAACTTCTGTGTATTTTTATAGCACTAATAAATGTATATCTTTATATATGTAAATCGTTTGTTTGATTTTTTATCCATTGTTAAAAAAATTAAGAATTTAAAGTATTTGACTAATTTTATTTTTTTTTAATTTTTTAGGATTTCTAAGTGCCAACATGCCGATTTTTTCATGTCTTAATTGTCCAAAAATCTATCTTGCAAGATCATCACTTTTTCGTCATTTACGTCACGAGTGTGGAAAGCTACCAAAATTTTCATGTCCTTATTGTAATTACATATCAAAACGAAAAGATAATTTACGTGCACATATGACTGGAAAGCATAAAATTTCTATACTATTGTAACATCTAAATGTTTTATACCTTTTTTTTTACAATTTCTCAATATTGAAATTGTTTTTTCTGATCTACCTACCTTAAAAATTAATATGCATAAAACCATACATTTTTATTAAGATTTTCTATACTTATGGAACATCTACTGATCGACACGTGACAATGACTTAGTATATTTCCTCTTATTATCGATTAACAGAGTGAAGATCAAAGTAGGTTTTCTTTACGCTTTGGATCCGTAATAAAAATATTTTTCATTAAACAGTAATTAGAGAATTAAATAAATTCGTGTTAGCATTTTAATTACATAGTAAGCTTTTATATAATATTAATTTTATTTTTGACAGATTCTCAAGTCTGATCTGAAAAATCCTTTCCTCATTATTCCTTGCCTCAGCCACGCAAAATAGCCTTATATTTTTAATCCATATATACATATTTTCTTTTCCATCATTGAAATGGTAAAACATTATGTAAATAGTATAAACTTCATATTCACAATGTTAATTTTGTTTAAAGCAGGTGGCACAAAAAAGACACTAACAAAAAATCGTCATTGTTTCAGTTTTTAAATTTCATTACAAAGTAGAACTTGCCTTCATAAAAGTATTATTTTTCATTTCAGGTCTTTGGCACCAACCGCAAACTACAAGACAACGAACAGCAAAACCTTCAAGTTACAAGTGTTTAAAATGCCGGCGTCAATACAAAAATTTATCGTCCTTGAAAAGACATTTAAATGTCGAATGTGGTAAGCTGCCGAAGTTACAGTGTCCCATGTGCCTTAGACGGTTTAAGTATAAACAAAACCTCCAAGTCCATATGACTCAACATGTTCCAAATTCGAGATTTCGCTGTCCTGTATGTTCTAAAGGTTTTTATAGGCGAGATAAACTTGATCTTCATATGAGAGCTAGACACTGACTTGTGCAAAAAATATGTATTTTAAATAATATAATTTTTAAATTATTAAAAAATTATCGTTTATTTTTTAATTCCTTTTTCTATATTATTATAATTTGATTTACAACTATTTATTTTTGTTAAAAGATCATATTTTACAAGGTCTAATATACTTTTCAGATATTTTTTATAATTTTAGTTATGTAGAAGTTTTTTTTATATTATTACAGTTTGTGATGTTTATAATTATATTATTAAAACAATAATAAAATATATATTATTTCAGGTTTTCCGAAATGCCACATTACCAATTTTGAAATTATAATTAGGTAACTAATCAGTGTTGCTAGAAATAAAAAACATATGAGTTATAAAAAACATTTAAAGTATTATCTATATAATATTTATAAAAACTAAATATATACATTATTTTAACAAAAATTAAAATATTTATATAATTAATTTACTATTTCCTTTCCCTCGTGTATTTTATTTCTTTATATTTGTATTTATACTTAAAAATCGATTATTCTTTAAGAAATATTTTATACTTAATATTTTCTGTTAAAATAAATAATTATTGGTGCTCCAAGAAATACAGTCAGGGCAAAATAGACATCCTGAAATATCCAATAAATTATTTTAAAAATCTACAAATAAGTTTGAATCCTAACTAGTGATAAACATATAAAACAAAAAACATATCTGTACCTTGGACAAAAAAAAAGGCACAACTCAAAGCTATATTCTGAGTTGTGTCTGTTTTCATCCGAAATATTGATATATTTCTGTTGTATTGTTTTTAAAAAGGAATAGGAACAAGTTATAATTACATTATTTTTTTATCATAATAATTATTCATATTCATAAATTCTATTCTTTTTCAAAAAAAGCTGTTCTGTTCGCTTATCAAACTTTCAGTAACCGCTTTGATGTCAATCTTGCAGTAATACCTGAAGTCAGTGCAAAAAAAAAATCAAATAATGCTTGCTAAATACACCTGTCTTCCTGTGACAAACAGACTGTACATATGCATAAAACCTAAATTATTCTTCTTTCGCCTACACTATTTCATAGCCTATATTTCAAAATCTGATGTGTTTTATCTAAAAAAAGTCCAAGTTGCCGGGGTTTTCAAGCTTATTAAAAAAAAAAGATCGATCAGTATAAAGCGAGCTTTTTCATAGCCCACCATATATCCGCTAACATAAACCCCTCCCCTTTACTGGGGTGTGGCGTGTATTTTGTTGCAGCCGAGGACCTAAGCATCGCTTCGAGTCTCAAATGGCATGAAACCTGGAAAAAACTCACCGAGGATGATCAACCTACAATCAACCTATTGAGCAAACATTTTGTCCTAATCAACAACGACCTAGGCAACAGACTAACTGATGCAGCTAAAGAAAACAAGGGTTTCAGCTGCTCATACTGCGGACGAATCTACAAACTCGCGAGTTCGCTACGCGGCCATCAAAAATGGGAATGCAACAAAGAACCTCAATTCAAGTGTCCTCACTGTGCATATCGGGCTAAAGAGAATATGTATATATCTCGTCATATCGAACGTATACATAAAGATAAGATTTATACAGATATTGAATAATTATAAGGATTTGGTATGATTATATTACTCGGTAATTAGCCTCGGCCGAGATTATGTTCTTTTTGTTTATTAACTAGAATTTTAAGGTTTGTAACAGTTTTAAAACTTTGGGAAAATTATGGTTTAATACTCGGCTTGAGTTTATTTTTTTTATTATTAATCTCTATATATTGGAATTTTTTTACCTGACTTATTTACGTCAGATATTAATAAGCAAAGGGCTATACGTTTCCCTTCAAATTTTTTATACTTATGAAACATTTACAAACCAGTACGCGACAATTTCTTAATATATACCCCCTTATTATCAGTTAAAATTAAAAAAATGGAAAAATTATAATTTGACTCAGTTTTTATTTAAATAATGAAACATCCCTGGTAGAAATGCGCCTAAGAAAAATAGTCACAAAACTAAGAACTAGCTAAGAAAAATAGCTTGTTTCTAGCCATTGATGAAACGCTTTTTAAACGATTTCCTAGCTATTTCTTAGATAGAACGTGTTAAAATATTAAAAATGTCTT
>JAPYZE010008071.1:0-16663 GCA_030522805.1 Leptomastidea abnormis
TATATATATATATATATATATAATCTAAATGTATATCAGAGCAGCTAATTTTGTAACCGAAGAGCGACGATTGGATCTATACGAGCCACCTGCTTTATTTTTATTTCCTCTACTATCAAATTATTATAAAAAGAGTTATGGTACGTTTGATGTAATAGCAAATGCTAATTTTACTTTGTCGTATCTAATTTACCATAAAGATTAAGATTATAAATGCGATGTCTTTCGCCCTTTATCTCTATCTTTATAAAATACATGCGCTTCTTTTAATTATTTTTTTTTTCTGATAGATATTTATTGTTTAATTTTTTCAAACGATTGGTTCAGGTAGACGACAACTCGATCTTCGCTCGAACTTTTAACTGCATCCTAAGTTGTCAAAACAAGTGTACATATATTATATGATTAATGATACATTATTTTTTCAGTATTGTAACTGTTTTTCACACCGATGTATTTTATTACTTTATGAAATATACTATATTGGGTGCCTTTTGTAGCGAATCCTGACTTATTTTTTATTTATTTGTTTACCCTTCCTTCCTTTTAACAATTTTAATTTAATTACTTTTTACAATTTAAAACGAATAATGATAATAATAAAGTGCTAACTTGGAAAAAAATCTTTTAAAAATAAAATTTTTTTTTTAATTTTCTTAATTTTCTTACATTTTACTTATTAAAGAAAAAAACATTCCGTATTTTTACATTCGAAAATAATAAATAACTTTGCTTTTTGTGCAATGCAGTTTTGAATTATTAAATTACATTTAAAAAAAAACCAAATTTATTTCATCACACAATTGTTTTTAATTAAGTTTTACATTTCACATTTGATTATTAATGCGAATGAAGGTTAATTTTATCAATATTGATTTATGTTATGGTTCTTGGAAAGTTTTTCGCAATGTTAAAAAAAATTCATGCATCTGATAAGCCATTCTTAATTGTACTTGATCACCATTGTCATCACCTCGCAATTTATATTTAAGATATAAAAAACCCGAAAAATAGAAGAAAAAATATTCATTTTTATGTTTTTATAAAGAAATACAGAAAGGGTTTGTTTTTTAAAACATTTTAAACTTCTTGACAATTACCAATAATATTGTAAAAAGCAATCTCTAAAGCTTTTTTAAATTTAAAACATTAAAACTTTGAATTAAATTTATTAAATAAATATTGTTAATCAAAATCAATTATTGAAAATTTCTAAAAATTTTATTGCAGCTTAAAAATAATGAGAATATCATACGTGTTTGTTTGGCTGATCGTAATATCTTTTTTTAACATGTCAGTAAATGTAAGAATATTAAATTTCTTTTAATGCTTTATTTTTTTTACTAAAGAATAAATAAATTTGATTAATGAAAATAATTTCTGATTTAATTTTAGGGAGCTCTAGATGTAAGTATGGTTAAAATTTAATAATTTTAATTATTTTAAAAATATATAATATTTGCATAATTATAGACTCTGTATAACCAATTTATACTCGTAATCAAATTAATTAAGAATAAACTATGGTCAATTTTTTAAATAGAAATTTATACAGATTTTTTTTAATTTAATCTCCGGTGATTGTAGGAGAAATGCAAAAAGCAAATTGAAAATCTTTGTTATGGTTATCAAGTGAATGGAGGATCATCGTATACAGATAGATATACTCCATGTTATGTAAGTTTTTAAAATTTCAAAATTTGAAATATGTTTAAATAAAATTATAAGACTATTAATTTTTTAGAAACAAAAAATCAAGGAATGTGAAAAACAAATTCAAAATCTCGATCTGTACTATTAATTTGACATTATGGATTCGTTATAACTTGTACAAAAATAACAAATTCACAATAAAATTAAAATTCTAGCAAATTTGGCACACGTAAGCTCATTTTTATTAAAAACTCAAATCAGCAAAGGAACATTTATATTTTTTTATTTACTTATCCTTTTCATTATAAAATTAAAGCAATGAAAACTAAAACAAATAATCTAAACAATATTTATAAAAAAATGCACGTTAAGTAAAAGTATTTCCGGGAAGTATCTTAAAATTATGCTTACACAACTGGAGCAGACAAACTATCTGTATCAATAAATTATTATTAATTTTGTAATTATTTGACTTGTCGAAATTTGAGAATCTGTAAAGTGTAAAAACATCCGTCTGCAAAGTATTAAATTTTTTACATCCCGTATTAGCATATATATTATTTAAAAATTAATCTGTTGGGTTACTGATTACTCTTTTAATCGCATAAAACAGATTTTAAGAAAAACCCAGAATTTAAAAATTATATAAATATTTGTATACTCAATCTCTAGCATAATTAGTTCTATTTCATTCAATATTTTAAGTATAAATAGTTGTTAAATTTTGAATCAGAACCAGTAAAAGTTAATTTTTTTCTATCATAAAAAAGTCGTACTCAAGAGGTAAGTTTGTTAAAACTTCTATCAATTTAAATAATTAAAACCTAACTTTTATTATAATATCCAACAATACAATTTTTCGAAAAAAAAAAGGTAATTATTGTTTATCAATGATTACCTATTTATTATTATATTTCTTAATTATTAAAATCTCCACAACCAATTAAATAGTTTTATTTTAGATCTAAAATGATGAAAATATCTTATACCTTGAGTTGGCTAGTCATTGTCGCTATCTTTTGTTTGTCAGTTAACGTAAGAAATTTTCATATTATGTTTTAAATTTTTTATACTTTGAAAAATATTACTAATTAATAATTTTTTAATTAATTTCAGGGAGAAACATATGTGAGTATTTTATAAAAGTATACATTTTCATGTCATTACATTTGTATATTAGAACTTAGGACTATAAAAAATATAATTTATAAATATTTAAAGTATACTTATTTCATTTAAATTTGGAGGATTAGTGAATTAAGCCAACCAATACATAATATGTTGTCATTTTTAAAGCCTTTTATTACTATACTAGTAGACATATTTCGGCTAGAGTTCATACAATAAGTCTCTCAGTTGAACGTCAAGAATTGAACTCTCGATTTCTGGATTACAAACTTAACGTTTATCTAACTAAGTCTATTCCAAGCACCTCATTTTGTTGAAATTTAAATAGTCCAAAAATATTTCACGTTTATCTTAATATCGTAACATTATTCAAAGTCATTATAATATCAATATTTTAATTAAGATATGTTAACATTTTTACTGTTTCTCTTTGACATCCAATAATTTATAGGAGGAATGCAAGAAACAATTAGAAATTGATTGCAATGATCATGCAATTGTACCACAAATTGGTGGCGTACCTGACTCATATTGGGTCGCCGAATGTGTAGTAATTATCAAAACTTTTTTTTTAATTTATTATGTATGTTAACAAGTACAAATATAAACTACTTTTTTTTAACTTTTTAGGATGCTGGATTACCGACGTGTGAAAAACAACGACGACAACAACAACGAAATAAAAATCACTTTCGAGATTTTCTTATATTCAATTAATTTGATATTTTTTTACTACAATATGTATACCTATTAATAGTCACTTGATAATAAAGCTTAAAAAGTTACATTTAAATAAACAGCGTTTAATATTTTGTTTTATTTAACCCATTAGCGCCTGAACAGATACTTTTCGACGTCAATTTTCAGAGATTCTCTGTATGATGAATTCGAGCGAAAAAAATTTCTTAACTACTGTACCCTATGTTTTAGAGGTCGCTCTTTCGAATGGTGATGGTTAAAAATCCTTAAAATGAGTTTTTTTATGCAAAAATTGCAAATTAAAAAAAACACCATTTTTTATAAAAAAAATTTAAGATTGCTTTTTTTTGCTTTAGAATTTTTCTACATACTTAATACCGATAAATGAGGAGTCCATGGACCCTAAACTATAAGTTAATGGCTTAACATTAATAAAAAAAATTTTTATCCATAAAAAATGGCGTCCGAAACAATAAATTTTACTGTTAATCTTTAGCAATTTTTTTCTCGATTTCTATTGACTTGAGGAAAAAATTTTCTAAGAACAAAAATGTCTTAAAATGTATCAAAGAACACCCTCAAATTTTTTCAGAACCGCAAAAATTTTTTTTTGATTTTTTAAAAAATAAAAAAATTTATTTAAAAAATCTGAAAAAATTTGAGGCTGTTGTTTGTCTATTAAGTATCCCAAAATTTATTTTCTCTTTTAGTACGTAAGTTAGTATGTAAGTTAGTACATAAGTTTGTTTGTTTATACCAACCAGCGTACAGAATGATTTATATTCCCTGCTGGATTGCATTTGCAATGTAAATATGCATTAATTGTACTACTTGGTAATAATAAACAAATAAATAATAAGTAAATTTTATTTTTTTTGAGAAAACTCAAATTTATTAGCAAAGGAACTTTCATATTTTTTTATGTATCCTTTAAATTATCAAAGTAAAGCAACGATAACTAAAACAAATAATCTAAATAATATTTACAAAATGTACACGTAAAGTAAATGTACTTCCGGGAAGCGACTTAAAATTATACTGACACAACTGGAGAAGACAAACTATCTGTATCAATAAATTATCATTAATTTTCTAATTATTCAACTCAGAAAAATTTGATAATCTGTAAAGTGTAAAAGCATCCGTCTGCAAAGTATTAATTTTTTTTACATCCTGTATGAGCTAATATATTATTTAAAAATAATCTGTTAGTTTACTGATTACTCTCTTAATCACATAAAACAGATTTTTAAAAAAACGCAGAATAAATTACATAATTATTTGTATACCTACTCAATCTCTATTATAATTAGTTAATTTTCATTAGATATTTTATGTATAAATAGTTGTTCAATTTCGAATCAGAACCAGTAAAAGTTCATTTTTTTCTACAATAGAAAAGTCGTACTCAAGAGGTAAGTTTGTTAAAACTTCTTTCATTTTAAAAACTTAACGTTTGTTATACTATCGCGCAATGCAATTTTTCAAAAGAAGGTAATTATTGTCTATCAATGATAAACTATTTATAAAAATCATTAATCATTAAAAACTCCATAACAAATTTAATAGTAAATTAATAATAAATTTAATAGTTTTATTTTAGATCTAAAATGATGAAAATAACGTATGCCTTGGCTTGGCTCGTCATAGTTGATATCTTTTGTTTATCAGTTAACGTAAGAAATTTTCATATTATGCTTTAAATTTTTTATACTTTGAAAAATTATTAATTAATAATTTTTTAATTAATTTCAGGGAGAAACATATGTGAGTATTTTTTTGAATTTTATAAAAGTATAAATTTAAAAACAAGTAGAGTAAATTCATTTTGTTTAAATTTGGAATAAAATTGGAGGTAAACATTGAAGCAGTTATTCTGTCATTTTTCGTAAGCTTTTTGTTACTGTACTGGACGCATTTCGGTTAAGGCGTATACTACAAGTGTGTCTCAGTCTGAAAGTCAAGAATTAAACATTAAACCCTCGACTTCTGGATTACAATGTTGATGCTTATGCAACTGAAAAGGAGAGGTTCAGTCCTACGAGTGAGGGATTTCAAAATAATTTCGGGAACAGTTTTCTGATGATAAAACAAGGAAAAAAACACCCATAAGTCATTTTGATAGGCCTTTTCCTTCAAAATTCAGAATTTTGACGTGTAGCGTAATTTTTCTGTGCATTGCTTTTTTTGACTGTAGATTGAAATTTTTGTAATAAGTTATATTACTAGCAACAACTGTTCAAGCTACAGCCAAAAAAAGCGTTGCACAGAAAAATTACGTTACACGTCAAAATTTTGTATTTTGAAGGAAAAGGCCTATGACAATGAGTTAAGGGTGTTTTTTGCCTTTTTTTATCATCAGAAAACTATCCCCGAAATCATTTTAAAATCCCTCACCCAGAAGTCTGAATCCATCCATGTGAGGCTGTTTCAAGCTCCTTATTTTGTTTAAATTAAAATAGCTTAAAAATATCGTATATTTATTTTAATATTGTAACATTATTCGAGGGCATCATCATACCAATATTTTAATTCAGATATAACTTTTTTACTGCTTTTCTTTGACATTCAATAATTTGTAGGAGGAATGCACGAATCGCGTCGAAGATAATTGCTATTCTATTATCGGAATATATCCACGAACTGGTCTCTCAGATTCCGTCGATAAATGTTTTGTAATTATTAAAACTTTTTTTTTCAAATTTATAACCTGTGTTTAAAAGTGCAAATATAAACTAGTTTTAACTTTTTAGAAAGATGGATATGACAAATGTGACAAAGAAGAACAACAACGAGAACGACAACAAAATAAAGAAAAATTTCGAGATTTTCTTATATTCAATTAATTTGATATTTTTTTACTACAATATGTATATTGATAGTAACTTATGATAATAAAGCCAAAAAAACTACATTAAAATAATTAGCATTAATTATTCTGTGTCATTTTATTCATTTGTAAAGAAATGCCTTAAATTTAGATAAATAAGAATTTATAAATAATTTTTCAATTTAATACATTTTTAATATTTATAAAAATTTTTAAAAAATTTCATTTGAGAAAAAAAAATACTAAGTTACAGCTCTAATTTAAACAATTATTTGCATTTATAATATATTATTATTATTATAAAAAAAACTTATTTTTCTTCTTTGATATCACTGATTAATGCCTTCTCCAGCAAATTAAAGATGATATTTTTTTTACAATTAAGATTAATATTTCTTATAGAGAGCCGTATAAACGTGCAAAGATGCTAATGACGTTGCTCTCGAAAAAAATTTTTGGACCCTATATTTGATGTCTAATTAATTTTTTTTATTCATGAAACTACTGCTTTTCTTATTATTATTGATTTGATTACTTATTTGATTTATATTTAATCATTTGAGCTATTTATATGCCATTAGCATCTATGTACGTTTAATCAATTTTTTCGATTGTTAAAACAGCTGTTATAGGAGTAATAAAAAAAAAAATTCGCAAGAGATTTTGAATACAAATTATTCAATATCTTTTCTCTTTTTGTAAAATATATCAATAAACTAAATATAAAATATTTAGAGTATTTTATAATATATATTTAAATTTATTTATTAAATAATGATATTAGTAATTTAACATGCCGCTAAGTCTCGTTAAAAAAAAAGTGTGTTTCATACCCAGAATGCATACTTGAAAAGTCTAACTTCTCGCATTTGTTGCGAAAATTACTATATTACTTTTTAAAATTTTGATTTCCAGTAAAATTCACTCATTTATAATGCGAAAATTCAAAAATGATTATGCCCATATGTTTTAAGAACAAATTCGTCAACTTGAAAAAAATCGCTTTGTTCAGTTTAGTTCCGAGTTTTTTCATATATACTTAATATATTCAGCAGGTGCTAAAAAGTATAACTATAGAGGGTATATAAACAAATTAAAACTTTACCCAGCCACATTAAATATTATATATTAAAATCTTAAGTTCCTTTTTATTATTTGCGCTATGATTTTGCTGTTTTATACAGTTAAGTTTTCAAGACAGTAAGGTAAGAAATTATGAAAAAAAAATTTTACGATCACTCTTGATTTTATTATATTTCATAATCTTACTCATAAATTTGATGACTATTTTTACTCTTTTCAATATTTTTTTTTTAAATTATAGAAATAATGCAAGAAACGCGTTCTAGATGCTTGCTATAATAGTTTCAAAGTACTAGAACAGACCGGTTATGTATCATTTTACTCCAATCCCGTTGGCAAATGTTGGGTAATTATTAAATATTTTTTTTCAAATTTGTATTGCAAAATTGCATTGAAATCTCAAATTTATTAGCAAAGAACCTTTCATATTTTCTTATATAGGATAAAATTAAAGCAACGATAGCTAAAACAAATAATATTAATAATATTTATAAAAAAAAATGCACGTTAACTAAAAGTATTTCCGGTTCCGGGAAGTGACTTAAAATTATGCTTACACAACTGGAGCAGACAAACTATAAATTACCATTAATTTTGTAATTATTTGACTTGGCGAAATTTGCTAATCTGTAAAGTGTAAAAACATCCGTCTGCGAAGTATCAAATTTTTTTACATCCTGTATTAGCTAATATATATTATTCAAAAATAATCTGTTAGTTTACTGATTATTTTTTTAATCGCATTAAACAGATTTTAAGAAAAACCCGGAATTTAAAAATTATATAATTATTTGTATACTCAATCTCTAGCATAATTAGTTCTCTATTTCATTCAATATTTTAAGTATAAATAGTTGTTCAATTTCGAATCAGAACCAGTAAAAGTTCATTTTTTTCTATAATAAAAAAGTCGTGTTCAAGAGGTAAGTTTGTTAAAAATTCTTTCAATTTGAATAATTAAAACCTAACTTTAATTATAATATCCAACAATACAATTTTTTAAAAAAAAGATAATTATTGTTTATCAATGATTACCTATTTATAAAAATTATTCAAACCAAATTTAATAGTTTTATTTTAGATCTAAAATGATGAAAATAACGTATGCCTTGGCTTGGCTCGTCATAGTTGCTATCTTTTGTTCATCAGTTAACGTAAGAAATTTTTATGCGATGCTTCATATTTTTAAATAATTATAAAAATTTTATTAATTAATAATTTTTTAATTAATTTTAGGGAGAAACATATGTGAGTATTGTTTTAAATTTTATAAAAGTATAAATTTTCATATTATTACATAAATTACATTTGTATATTAAAACATAAAACGATATAAAAATAACTTAAAAATAAGTCAAGTCATTTTGTTTGAATTTGGAATAAACATGGAAGTAGACCCAAAAGGAGTTATGTTGTCATTTTTTTTATATACCTTTTGTTACTGTACTGGACACATTTCGGTTAAAGCTTATACTACAAGTGTGTCTCAGTCTAAAAGTCAAGAATCGGACCCTCGAGACTTCTGGATTACAAACTTAACGTTTATCCAACTGAGTCTATTCCAAGCACCTCATTTTGTTGAAATTTAAATAGTTCAAAAATATTGCACATTTATCTTAATATCGTAACATTATTCAAAGTCATTATAATATCAATATTTTAATTAAGATATATTAACTCTTTCACTGTTTCTCTTTGACATCCAATAATTTATAGGAGGAATGCAAGAAACAATTAGAAGTTGATTGCAATGAACCAGTTATACCATTTATTGGTGGCGAACCTATCTCATATTATATCGCCCAATGTATAGTAATTATCAAAACTTGTTTTTTTTTTTCAAATTTATTACGTATGTTCAAAAGTACAGATATAAACTACTTTTTTAAACTTTTTAGGATGAAGGATTACCAAAGTGTGAAAAAAAACGACAACAACAACTAAATAAAAACCACTTTCGAGATTTTCTTATATTCAATTAATTTGATATTTTTTTACTACAATATGTATACCTATTATTAGTAACTTGATAATAAAGCTTAAAAAGCTACATTTAAATAAACAGCGTTCGATATTTTGTTTTATTTAATGATAATAATAATATATTGATATTAAAAATAAGTATATCCTAAATTCCATTTGCCAAGTTTATTTTGTTGGAATACGTTCATTTATACAAAAAATGGATGTACGAAAAAATATTTTCGGATAGTAAAAAATAATTAAATTTATTTTTCTTTCCAAGACTACATTTTTTATAATTATAAAATTTTTCAACAAATTTCATTTATTCGAAAAAAAAGAAAAAATTCGAATATTGCAAGTTACAGACTCTAATTTAAACAATTATTTGCATTTATAATATATTATTATTATAAAAAAACTTATTTTTCTTCTTTGATATCACTGATTAATGCCTTCTCCAGCAAATTAAAGATGATATTTTTTTTACAATTAAGATTAATATTTCTTATAGCCGTATAAACGTGCAAAGATGCTAACGACGTTGCTCTCGAAAAAATTTTTTTAACCCTATATTTGATGTCCAATTAATTTTTTTTATTCCAAGAACTACTGCTTTTCTTATTATTATTGATTTGATTGCTTTTTTGATTTATATTTAATCATTTGAGTTATTTATATGCCATTAGCATCTATGTACGTTTAATAAATTTTTTCGATCGTTAAAACAGCTGTTATAGGAGTAATAAAAAAAAAATTTTGCAAGAGATTTTGAATACAAATTATTCAATATCTTTTCTCTTTTTGTAAAATATATTAATAAACTAAATATAAAATATTTAGAGTATTTTATAATAAATATTAAAATTTTTTCATTAAATAATGATATTAGTAATTTTACGTACCGCTAAATCTCATAAAAAAACGTGTCCTTCATACCCAGAATGAATACTTAAAAATTCCAACTTCTCGCACTTGTTGCAAAAAATTACTATTTTACGTTCTAAAATTTTAATTTGCAGTAAAATTCGCTTGTTAATTGTGCGAAAACTTTAAGTATATTCATGCTTATATTATTTTAAGAACAAATTAGGTTCATCAAATTCAAAAATCACGTTGTTTAGTTTAGTCCCGAGTTTTTTCATATACTTAATATATTCAGCAGGTGCTAATAATCATAAGATAAAGTATAACTATAGAGGGTATATAAACGAGTTGAAACTGTACCGAGCCACATTAAATATTATATATTAAAATGTTGAATTCCTTTTTATTATTTACGCTATGCTTTTGCTGTTTTATGCAGTTAACCTTTCAAGAAAAAACGGTAAGAAATTATGAAAAATTTTTTTTACAATCACACTATTGATTTTATTAAATTTCATAATCTTAAACTCATAAATTAGACGACTATTTTTACTGTTTTCAATAATTTTTTAAAATTATATTTTTTAAATTTTATTTCAAACCATGCGATTATTCTAAGCCAATAACGTCACTAATAGATTGGCGACACCGGACTTAATGTATACGAAGATGAGAGGAAATAAAGTCTAAAAACTCTGATTATGTACAATACTTTTTTGTCCAAAAATGGTTATCTAAATGAAATGGATAAATATCTTAAAGTAAAAAGTAAATCACTAAAAATCGCCTTCAATTTGAGTGGTTATATGAATAAAAATATTTAGAACCACAAGGGTAAATTTCATGCTTAAAATAAATAGTCCACTTCCATCCGATGGTACATAATATACTATTTCTTAAATTGTTAAATTAAAAATATGTTGCTCTTATAAATGACTTTTAAAATGATGTTAAAAATACATCAAATTTTGAATAATTTTAAAAACGTATTGATCCTCTCCAAATTATTATCATTAGCTTAAAAAATAAGTATGCTGTACTTTCAATGATTCTAGAAAGTAATTTATTGCGAATTATTTGTTCATATTTTTAAACCAGATAATGTACATCATAAACAAAATTATAATTTTATTAAATTCTACTTTAAATTCTAGTAAATTAGCTTAATACCTATTGTTCACAAATAAATAATTAATATTTTAAATGATTTTAGGATGACTTTGGCGATAGCCAGCGTATAAAAGTAAGTATTCTCCAAATCTGATAATTCTATGATTTTAAGAACAATATCATTTTAACTTTTGTATTAGAATTTAAATTTAAAAAGCACAGTGATTTAGAAATAAATATAAAATATATGATTCATTTTTTTAATTTTTACGTAGATGAACAAATATACTTTAAGGTAAAATTTTTAAGTATTATTATTAATTTTCTATTTTTTTTCATTTGCTACAATTAAAGTTATGTAAGGAAATTCTGGATAAAGAATGTCAAACGTATGATAAAACACAACAAGAAGAGACTAAAATAAAGAATCCATATGTCTCTTTTTACCAAGTGTGCATGGTAAATTTAAAAATTTTTTAATTTACGACCATGAGTTTTAAAAAATATTATATAATTTATTAAAAAACTTTTTAGAGCCAAAAAAGTTATCGATGTGAAGATAAAAAAGAAACTCACGATTTATATGCCACTGAATGAATTTGTAATATTTAATTTGAATTACAAAATAAAGCTAAAAACAAAAATTGCAAAATAATTCAGTGTTTATTTTATTTGTAATATTTAATCTACTTATAAATCAAATAAAAGATTCTAATTTACTTTTTCTTCTGTTCTATTTCTTTTTAAAACAAGTTTATCACACTTTTTTTCTTAGCACTTTTTCCACAATACATATTTGCATTTTTAATTGAGTAAAATTTTGTTAGAAAAATTTAATAAAATATTATGAACTTAAAAAATAGAAATAAAAAAGGCTTTTAAAATATCTAAAAATTAAAGTTAACTAAGCTATCATATCTAAGGCTTTTTGTTTAATACCATTTTTTCTTTTTCTTCGGCAACTTCAAAATAAGAAAAAAATTTTACTAATAGCTATTGCCAAAATAATGTTTATTAAAAAATAGCTCCTTTTTGACAATTGTTCATTAGAAAACAAACATTTTTTAAGAAACTTGTAATTGATACAAACAATTTTTCATAATCTTTCGTGTCACTACCATAAAATACGTATTCTATATTTTCACCTCTGTATGTACGTAGTAGTACATACAACACCTGTCATTAGCTGATTCGTACAATTGCAATAATTTAAAAATGTAAAATCGCAAATGTTTTCATACGTTACTTTTGGATATTTCTGACTCATCTACGGAATATGCGCAGCTTGTAAGCAACGCCAACGCAAATAATATTTTTTGTGACGTTGACGTTCAAAATTGACGAATCAACTTGCGCCAAGTGTACATTACAGGCAAATAAAACTTTAACGAAATAGAATATAAACAATTAGCATCGAATGTCAAAGCTTACAAGTTTTTAAAATTTTTTTAACTTAAAACAGTTTCTTTTTTGTTTCTTTGAAAGTTTTAATAGAAGGAAAATCGGCTTAATCAGGATACTAGTCTGTTCAAAATTAGAAGTGCATAAAAAGCCAACTAATTATCAAAATATTATTGTAATAAAAAAACTGTATTGCAAATTTAAAATGTTGAAATTATCGTACGCTTTAACTGCGTTGATGAGTATTATCATTTTTTCATCTCCAGCAGAAGTAAGTAATCATTTATTAATTATATCTATTTTCTATTTGTGTAAATTTTCTTAATAATTATTTCTTTTTTTATTATAGGGTGAAGTAGTGAGTATTATTTAAAAATAATTTTAAAAAAAATATATGTTATTTACATTATTAGTATATTTAGAATAGTATAGCTTAGTTTCTAGTTGAATTAAATCAAGTACAAACAAAACTTTAATTATGTCAAAAAAATTTAGAATTGTGTGCAGAAAGCTATAGACAACTGCAAACATCTGGATTGTCCTCATGTAGAAGATTACTGTGCACCTTATAATAATTGTTACGTAAGTTTTTAAATTTTTAAGAAAGAATTTGAAATATATATGTATTAAAAAATACGTTTATTTTACTTTTGCAGTTAGATATAATTGATAAATGTAAGGAATGTCAAAATAATTGGGTATGAGTAGTTTAATATTTGATTTTAATATTACTTTTATGAATTATTTATATCTTATCATTTATACAAAATTTGTTTTACTCATTTTAGAAACCAACAGATGTGAGTATTATTTAAACTAAGTAATTGGAACAATGTCATACTATATTTTTACTTTTATTTTATATATAACAGTTTGCTATGTGTATTTAAATATTACAAATGCAATTTTATTTATTTTAGAATTGCATGGAGGATGCTAAAGACTACTGCAAGAATCGGTATTGTTTAAATTGTGAACCTGTTACTAGCTGTTATGTAAGTTTTCATATTTTTAAGAAAATATTTTATATGCAACAAAAAATAAGTTTATTTTACTTTTGCAGGAAAAAGAAATTGAGAACTGTAACAAATGTCAACAATACTATAATTAAATTAATCAAAAAGTGGAAGACTCAGGCGAGATGGACGTATTAAGGAGGCTCATTAGTTTTCGCAAAAAAAAAACTAAGAACGTTTTGAAACTTTAAATTTATGTTCATTATGTTTTAATACAACTATCCTTAAAATTTCAATACCGTTTGCCAGGTAAATATAAAAAAAAAGTAGTTATAACTTTAACTTTTTAATACGACTCTTATGGGAGATAGCTGTTGCTACATCACAAGCTATCAAATTTGATGCATAAAAAAAACTTCTTACATTTATGAAAAAACTAAAATTATAATATTTTCTAAAATTTGACAAAAAAAAGATGCTTGTTGTCAGCTTTTTATAAAATATATTTAGATTCAAAGTTAATAAAATTAACATAACCAAGCAGTGGCCGGTAAAACAGACGTTCAGGGACGGCGCAACAAGCTTAGGCATTAAACTAGTTTTTTCAAAAAAACTTTTTTTGTAATTAACTTATAAATAACAATATTATATCAGTTCTAACGTTGTAGTTTTCGTTTTTTTTTTTACTGTTTCAAACGTATTTTAATACAAAAATTTTATGCACCCATTGGGGCCTCTCATTAATACGAGCCTAACGTGATAAGCCTCCTCAAAGAAAAATGAGTAAATAAATAGATTTAATAATAAATAATTCATTAAATTTTAATAGTATTTGAACATCGTACGAAAAAAACTTTTAATTCTTGCCATAGTCGCAAAAATAATTTGTGAAGACCATCAATACGAACGAAATTTAATCAGAAAAATTTGTAAAATAGCAATACTCTACATTATTAGGGTGCGATTAAAAAAATAGAAAGTCCACTACGCGGAAGAGTCAATCGTCGAAAATCTATCCATCGAATCGATAAAACTCGAAAGTTCATAAGTAGAAAAATGATTCATAGAAATTCTGCTCGTCGAATTCGAGTTTTTAATTTTTGACGGAACGCCCTTTCTACAAATGTATAAGTTCAAATTGTCGAATCGCAAAACGTCGAAAAGAAAAAAGAGTAGAAAATCCAAATAAGCGAATTAAAATCTATCGAAAAAACAAAACATCGAAAGACATAAGTAGTATGGATATTTGGTCGAATTTATAAAACTCGAAAGATCAAAAGTAGAAAAATTATTTGTAGAATGGACACTTTATAGCGAAAGTCGAAAATTTTCGACATCGACGTTTAGCCGACTCTTCGTCGAATGCTTAATCATACTTACATTGTTATTCGCTCTTGATTAAAGAAAGTGAGAAGGTAACAGAATATGATGGTTTACCTTACTAAATTCGAGCTACTCGGCTTTTTGAGCTACTCGACTTTGTCGAGCCGACTAACTCGGAAAGTCGAGTACTCGCACACCCCTAATCAATTTTATAAAATAAAATATATTTATTGTTATTAATATTAAAATTATTATCAATTCATACTCTGTCCATTATGCTCTGACTGTATTGCCCGAAGTATAAATAATCTTTTTTTGATTGAACCAAATTTATAAGAAAAGAATTTTTTTACAAATAAAAAATTTATTGTGAACAATTATAATAAATAAACGATATGTATTATGTTTGTATTGTAACTTTCGAATTAAAAATATGTTTAAATCTTTATGATGGTGAAATTGTTGAAATTGTAAAAAAAATTTAACCATAAACCGTTCAAGAGTACGCGCTTTAATGTGACAAATTTAATTGAATAAAAACTTATTATTGAAATAAAAATGTTAATTTATTTGTTTTTTTGTTCTATTTATTGCATTCATTAACTAAAATCAATAAGCGCATTGATATTTAGATTTTTAGATGTTAATACACGTTTTGTTAAAAAAATTTTATCTTCTTTTTAAAAGTTATAAAAAAATATAATTTATTTTGAATTTAAGCTTGACTAAGAAACAAAATTTCATAGCTATTGTCGTAGTGATGTTCAAAATAGCCTCTTTTGACGATTTTTCGTTATAAGATAAAAATTTTTTAAGAAACCTATAATATCTGATTTTTTGAATATTATCTGGATATCCGAATTTTTTTTGACAAATAAAATTTGTTAAAAAAGTTAATAATATAAATAGTGTGAAATTTCGCAAAAAAATTAAATGATTTACTATCCTAAAACGAACTTTGAATATTTGCTTTTCAAGTAACGAATATTTGTTTAATAAAATTACCTATCGAATATCCGAATTTCGTATTTGGATATCTATTGGTATGGTAGAAAATAATCAAATTTTTTTTTGTTTTGGCAAGACTGCTTTTTTTATACTTACAAAATTCTCCAAAAAATTTCATTATTAAAAAAAAAAGAAAAAATTGCAATATTGCAATTCATAGCATTAGTTGTCACCACAAAATCGTATTTTAAATTTTTACCTCTGTACGTAGTAGTACACCTGTCATTAGTTGATTCGTACAATTGCAATAATTTAAAAGTGTAAAATCGCAAATGTTTTCATATCTTATTTTTGTATATTCCTTACTTATCGACGGAATATGCGCAGCTTGTAAACAACGCAAATGATATTTTTTGTGACGTTGACGTTCAAAATTGACGAATCAACTTGCGCCAAGTCTACATTACAGGCAAATAAAACTTTAACGAAATAGAATATAAACAATTAGCATCGAATGCCAAAGCTCACTAGTTTTTTTCGAAAAAGTTTGTTCGTTTTTTTAAAAGAGTCATCAGAAAGGGTAAGTTTTTAACAATATACTTTTTAAATTAAAAAACCGCTGCTAACTGCATTAGCAGAATGCTTTCTCAAAGACTTCTGACAAACAAATTTGATAATATTTAAAATCTCAATTTTTCATTTC
>JAPYZE010008075.1:0-19857 GCA_030522805.1 Leptomastidea abnormis
CATCCAAAGTATTATTTGTTTGGATATGCTGCTCGCAGCGCAAAAATTCATTTGTAGCGTGTGCCTTACGTAAAAGCTCTTACGATGACTTTCGTGATGCCTGGATCTCGTTTCCTCCCATCATCAGCAGTAGCAACAAAACGTAATAATCGTTTAACTATAACATTTTTTTTGAATTATATAGATAGTAGAACAGCTGGAAAGTATGTGAAAGCCAGCCTGGATGATTATTTATGTATGGTAGCTGAAATAAAACTTGTAAATCTACTACATAAATCATAGAGAAATTTTTTAAGTAAACAGAGGGTAAGGAAAATATGTGTCGCAGTGGGAGTATAGATCTGCTCTCATTCCCCCGATGACGGGGGAAGGGGGGCCTACTCATTTTACTCGAAATCCTTTGAACGAAACATTAGTACCCTGGATAATATTTACCGATGAAAATCTAGAATGGAGTTCGGTGTTAACAGACGACAAGTGTCTCAAGCCAGCAGCATAGGTATATACTTTTTACTTATACACATTGGCTTTTCACGTTTTCTCATCCCTTTCCGAGGATCTACGCTGGCTGCGGTGGTGGCGGCGGCGGCAGTATAGCGAGCTGCTCGTCTGAATAAACATATATTCAGACAAGATGTGTCGGTGAGTATGGGTGTGGGGGGGCCACCCGTGTCGCGGGCGCCATAAAGACACTTATGACGAGTAAAAAACGCAATATGCCTCTGCTCTCACTTGCTCCTTTTCTTCTTCTTCTTCTTCTTCTTCTTCTTATACGCACTTGCACGCGCTTATTCGATCATCTCCACAATCTCTTCGACTTGAGAGGCTTATCCTTTCTTTTACTTCTTCTTACGTATTCACCATTATCTTTTAAAATTTTTATTCAAATATAAAATGTACTTGTAGCTATTTAAACATTTGATAAAAAGATTTTTTATTTAATATGGGCTAATTAATTATATAATGAAAAGATTTAGTTAGTTTATTTTGGATTTTATATTTCATTTTATTTAATCCACTCATTACATTTGTTCGTGTGTATTACTATTATTTTTAATAATTTTTTATTAATATAATTGTAATTATTATCACTATCGATACAACTCTATACAATTATTTACAGGCTAATATACAAAATTGCTTTTTCTATAAGATTCTTTTTTTTTTAAATTAATTTATGAGAAGACAGTAATTACAAGAAAGTTAAAGAAAGATAAAGGCAAAGAAAATGTACAATCTTTTATTTAAACTATATATTAACATTATTACAATATTTCTCTTTGGCTTCTGTCGTCATTAATTTTTTAAATCCTCTGTCATAAACTTTTACAACTCCATCACTCATTAAAATTAATAATGAAAGAAATATAAAAAGAGCAATAATCTTATTAGACGGCTCTCGATTTCTATTCGAGATCTAAACAAAGTACAACATTACTCTTTGAAACGTCTAAATTTACACGTGTTGGATGAAGAGAAGGAGAGTGAGAGAGTCGGTTGTGGCGTCGAGGAGTCGCGTATGCTCATAGCGCATCGACGTTGATCTCGGCGCCGGATGATGGCTTGTCGGGCCCGGCGGTGCCAAGTGCACTGGTATGCTGCACCTGCGACTGCTGCTGTTGCAAGCTCGCGGGCTGGTGATGATGTCGTTGTTGCTGCTGCTGCTGCTGTTGTTGTTGTTGTATAGCTGCTGGACTGGCACATAGTAGAGGATGATAGGGCAGGCAATAATAGGGGAATCCCAGGGTCGACTTGGTCGATTGCTGGTGGAGAAGCGGTCCTGCTGCGGAAAGTAGTGGCCCCGGAAGTCCCTGGCTTCGCAACTGTGGCTCATCCGGGTGCACCAGAACTCGTACTGCCACGCGTCGTGCCGCTGCACCCGAGCCGACCAAACCACCCAGCTCCTGTTGCTGACGTCGCTTTGTCTTGTACCTGTTGTTGTTGTACCAGAGAGAGAGAGAGAGAGAGAGAGAGAGAGAGAGAGAGAGAGAGAGAGAGAGAGAGAGAAAAAAGCCTTGGTCAGCAGCTTGCTTGACAATTGTTACCCATCACGTAGTCTCGCAAACTTTAAAATAAATTTTATTCTCTTACCTTCGATTCTGGAACCAGATCTTCACTTGGGTTTCCGTGAGCTTGAGACCACGTGCCAAGTCTGCTCGCTCTGGACCCGAGAGGTACTTCTGCGCGGCGAACCGCCTTTCTAACTCGTAGACCTGGGCGTGGGAGAAAGCCGCTCGACTTCGCTTTTTTCGACCTGGTAAGCTGCGGTCCTGGCACTGCACCTCGTACAGCTCGTCTTCCAGATCATCTGGAATTTTTCGATTCGGTTCGTTCTAATCTCTACCTAATTTAGTATATCCCCATTATATCTACTATTAATTACGAGACAATGTCCTATGCTTTTGATCTCGCGGCAAACTACTGAGCTCTTGCATGCAATTTAGATCTTTTAATATGCTAAAAATAGCGCATTGCGGAAGTGCATTTGATTATACCTAAAAGCTCATCCGCTTGACCAGACCAGATCAAAAAGTATAAAGAAAGAAGTGGATGTCAAGAAGAGGCATTGTAAGAGAGTAATAATATTATTAAAAACATATGAATGACGAATTATGCTCATCAGTGTCGTTATAAAGGCAACAACAGCAGTAGTTGTGTAAAGATGGTACGCGCACAGCCGAGTAAAGCGAGTAAAGAGAATTTCTTGAGCTTTTGATGTCTCGTTCAAACATTAACACGTGCCACCGCCACCGCGCTCGAGTCACTACTCCAATTTGTTTACCCTATACTCCCCGCTATACTTGGTAATTTCCCCTTACCCCCTCCCCCCCCCCCAGCATTGCTGTTTAACCAGTACAGCCGGCCGAGTGCACATGGCTTGTTCACGCGGGGGCCGAAATAAAGGCGTTTCGTCGCGCAAGAATAAACCCAAGTGAGAGAGAAAGAGAGTCATAAAGCCCGCGAGCTATCGAGAACCCAACACCTATATACGTGCAATGTAAATCCCATTCAAGAACCATCCATCCATACATCCATCCATTCTCTGAGTTTAGTCTGTTGCGTGTTACCAACCACCCACCCACCCTCTCTACCCTCCTCTCTCTCTCTCTCTCTCTCTCTCTCTCTCTTGCTCAACGTTTGCCAACTCTCGTCTTGCTGAGATTGTTCTCGTATGTACGAGTGTGTGTCATTGGAAAATAAACTCGCTATTTTCGAGCCTCGGCTCAATCTACTCCCGTTTAACGATTCGCGAAGCTTGACTGCTGGCACGAAACAAAATGACGATTGTTTGAGAAATGATACTGCTTCGGCTGTTCGAGCTTGCAAGCACTTTATATTTTGCATTTTTCAGCATTGTTATAGTTTTCTATTGAGTAAATTACTGGAAAATTATATTTATTTTTATTTGAATCTAGTTGAAATATTGAATAAAATTACAATTATATTCGAGCTTCAAGTTTTATTATACCATCACGCGTCAACCCCACTTTAGCGACTAATGCGACAAGATCCTTTGTTCTTCAAATATTATAGATATCGAAATTTCACTAAGGGATAAGCAAGCATGGTTTTGAATTTCAACTTTAACTACTTTTAATTGCCAGTTCGTTTAATTCATCAATAATTAATGACAATTAACAATAATTCACATTATAAAATAAATGAATTAAAAAATTCTGATTATGTGATAAAATTACACAGAGTAAATAAAAAATTAAATACTTGTTGATTAAATCAAAACATAGGAAAAAAAGCAAAGCAAATCTTGAGTAATTTTCCAAGCAAAGTTCTCGCCCAAAGAAGAGGAAAAATAAAGGACTGGCAATTTCCCGAGTATATACCAAAGCTTTGAATTGCTGCCAACTCGTGTTCAGCTTTATCCGTTTCGTGGCTTTTATGCGCGTCGAGCCGATTAATGGCGAGAACGCATTAGTTAATTGCAGTCTCGGTTTCGTTTGCCTGTCAATTTTCTTTACCTGCACCTATCATTATTCAAAACAGCAATTTACAGGATTTTTTTTTATAACGAAATTTATACAAGCTTATAAAAGATAATATTTATTATATGGTTTCGAAATTCGAAATAAATAAATATTGAAAAGAAATATATTGTTTATAATCAATATCGATTGGAAAACGGTTAGGCTATTAAAGCATGATTGATTCTCTCTCGTACAGGAAGCTTGAGGGGTGTAGATATATACTTGGCGCTTTTAGAAAACCTAGCTCATCTCTCGTCATGTAATTTGAGATCATTGATTTTTCTTGTGGTCAGCATCAGGACCTTGGGTCCGAATTTATGAATTTTCTTATTTTATCTATCAAACAATGATAAAATATTTATTTCAAAATATGTATGAACAATTTTTTTCAGAAAAAAATTACGTCACACTAAAAACACAGTTCAATTTAAAACATATAAAATGAATTACTACTAATTTTACCTAAAATAAAATAATAATAGAATTTTATCATATTATTTTTACAGCACTACCGGGGATACAATCTTTCCAAATGAGATTTTAGCAAAAAAAAAATTAAGTACGAGATAAGAATGAAATCTCAAGGCGCTTTAATCATTAAAGTAATGATGCAGGAGTAGAAGAAAACAAAAAATTAAAAGCGTTAGTAGCAGAAGAAGAAGAAGAGCAGCAGCAGCAGAAGCAGCAGCAGCAGTATCAGAGTTGACCTAGCCTAAACAAGTGCTTAAAGTATATGGTAAGCTTAAGTACTTGTGACGTCTGCCGAGTCAAGTGGCACTTGGGCTACTAAAATAACATTCATTTGCCTTATCCCAATCTCATTCCGCTCCGATATTCACCTATTTTAATTTTATACACTCGAGCATCGCGTTCAAAATATATATATATATAAAGCTAAAACATGCAGGCAGATAGATTATTGACATATTACACGTAAGACGCATGCAATTTAATTCAATTAAATTTATCTTTTTCTCTTTCACTATTTTTTTTTTTTAATTTTCTGTCTCACCGAGGTATTTACTTTTGCTCATGTCCAGGGCCTCGTCCTGCTGGCGTTGCTCGGCCTTGGCTACCTTGGCGCTCCTGTGATAGCCAGCTGGATTGACGACATAGCCATCGAGGGGCTTGAACGTCTGCTGGTCGATGTGGGGCAGTCCAGCGAAGCTGGCGAGGTTCGCTTGAACGAGATTGCGCCGCAGCGCATCAAGCTCCTTGATCATACCGAGATCGTCGGGCGAGGGCAGCCGGAGAAACTGGTTGATCTGGGCTTGCTGCTCCCGACAGTTCTCCAAAATCTCGCTGCTCGAGAAAGAGGATGCACGAGCTGACTTGCGCCTGCACAGATCCGACTTTCGAATTTGCTGCTCTCCGAGAGCCGAGCTTTGCCGACTGAGTATGTCGGCTATGCTGAACGGCGTGGGCTGGCTCGGCTTCGGCGACATCGAACCGTTCCTCTGTAGCGTCTCCTCCATTCTGCAGCCAGCAGGCTGATCTTGGTCTTTGGCACTTTTTCAATAATCACCTTTGGAATTATTCCATTCCTGCCGACGTGATTTGAAAGGCGATCGATTTTGTGTGTGACATAATAAAACTTTCCGGATCCAGCAGAGACGACATTTGCATCGATGATATTGTCAAAGTTCGGAGAGCAGATAACCGTCACGGATGAGATGCAGTTAAAGAGATCAAGTTGTTGACTCGCGAGGCTGACGCGTGAAAAACGACTAGAAGAAGCGCGCGAGTAGGGCAGCAGCAGCGGCGGCGGCAGCGGTGTAGCAGTCTCGCGACCGAGTGTGCTTAGCTCAAGTGCGTCGGCGGACGGGGGCCCTTGGCGCATCTTCGGCTTGGAATTAGTCCGCTACTTGCTCGCCCCCTCCCTCCACTCCCTTCCTCTTGTTCTCGGCTGCCTGGCGCTTAGCTCGTCCGAAGAGCCCGTGGAGAGGAAAGCTCGGATGTGACCGTGGTGGCGATGCTCTCCACTCGAAGGAGGGGCGTGTACGCGCCTCGCCCACTTCGGCCAATCCCGCGCTGGCTCTGCTCGGCCACGGCGCCAATCCCGAGGAGCCGAGCTTGCGCGAGAGCTTACTCTGGCCAGCTGTCTCTAGGCGCGCATGCGATCAGCCAAACGACTCCCTGGCTGCTCTCTTTGCTTACGACTTTTCGAAGTAGCGCTCCTTCGACTTTCTTCCATCTCACTCACCCCTTCTTCCTCGCTTGCTCTCTCTCTCTCTCTCTCTCTCTCTCTCACCCACTCTACTTTTATCTCTTTTCTGTACCCTCGAGAGTTGCCGCCGGCAATCTTTAACTCTTCGACAAAAGTGCCTTTTTAACTTTCGACTCATTTTTCCAACATCTTCCTTTTCGGTTTCTCGATGATCACGAGAAACTCACTTCACTTATCCCTCATACAAATACCAGCTTATCATAAATCTTTTCACTCATACCTTTTATGAAGCCTTTTATATTTTATAATACTTTTTCTAATTGTAATTGACTTTTCTTACTAATTTAAAAGTTTAAAATTTTTCAAAAATTAAAAAAAAAAATATAATAACAATGTTATTGCAGCAGTGCTTGTTTTTATTTTATTTTATCATTGTAATTAACAATAGCAAATTTTTTAAAATAAATTATTAGAAGAAATATTTAACACTTAAGATTGCATTTATTAAAATAAATTTCTTTTAATTTCACTTATTCAATTATTTTCTAAACTCTTAAAACAACTTTTTCACAAAATATATGAAATGTAAAAGATGTAGTGTAATTTCGAGTAGAGTACATTCAAGTAAAATCCAAGTTGGCCAAAATTGTGGAAGTAGAAGCAGGAAGTTGGCAAGTTAAGTAAGTAACGAGTCAAGAGTGTGAATAGAGCTAACGATTTCGCAGCGGACTTGAGATGAAGTAGAATCGTAAGAAGTAGTGGTATAGACAGTATAGCATGGACGTGTCGAAGGGGGACGGGTGGGGTGGGAGGTTGTGTAGGACGTAGAGAGGCGGGAGGGGTGTAGCATAGCATATAATATATATACTTGGAAGTTCCATGCGATGCTGCGATGTAGAACACACGCGTACACAGGGGTGTGCTTTACATGACAATCGCCGCTAAAGACTAGCGGCATTGTTCGCGACGAGGCACGTGCGCGAGCGAGTTTCCGAGTTCACTCGCTCTCTGCCTCGGTTTAATTAGGTGTGAACCACAGGAGCGTCAAATACGCCTCACTTGACCCGATGATGGCCCAGTGCCCACTCTCTCTCTCTCTCTCTCTCTCTTCCCTGTATCGCACCCTGGATTTTCGCACGCGATCCCAATGACTCTGGGCCTTCACTTTGCATCTTTCGACCGCTTGCGCGCGTCACACTCCTGTATATTATATGTAACATTTCGTGTACATCATCCGCATCGGCGCCTCTGCTTTCGCACCGCTACTTTTTCTTCGTCTTTTTAGCTCCTCCTCCCCTGGTTACGAATTACTTTGACAACATCTAATGGTTTTCTTTTTAATACAATCATTCTTGGACTATCCAAGCTATATTGATTTTATTCATTGTTACCGCATGAGGTCTTTTGAAAAAGAATTTACTTTTCAAATGTTAATTCGAATAGATATTCGACACGTAGAAAGTGTCACGAGATAATTTTTATTTTTTATCAAAGCAAGTATTATCCTTGTTTCTTTGATAAAAATGTAATTTTTTCGTTTGGATCTTTTAAATTAAAAATTGGATTTCATTAATTTTTATACTTATATTTTTTTAATAATTTTCTATATTTCTGCACTTATAGATGTTTGATAAATTCAAAGAGCTACGCAAGCATCAAAAGTCAACGGATTAACGATAAACTCTATTGACGTTCAAAGTACGAGAAGCAGTAGGTGGAAAAGTGTAGGAGAGTCGAGAGGAGCAGTTGAAAAGTTCGTGGTAAGAAAGGCAAAAGGAAGAAGAAGAGGAAGAAGAAGAGAGAGGAAAGAAAGCGTCTTTTTCGAACCAATCTAATCAATAATAAATTATAGGGGAGCAGCACATCGATGGTACATCATCGCACTCCCCCAAAGCTTAACTTAGGTCTCTCTGACCCTACCGCTCGATTGGTCGCAATTCTTAAAGACCTTAATTGGCGCGGAAAATTATACCTTATTTCGAGCTACCCTCAACAACTCGCCGCTCCGACTTTATCTCTCTTTGCGCAGCAGCTACTTTTTCCTCAACGACGATAAGACTTTTTTTCCATTTCCTTCTTGTGGCTAAAGCGGAAAATACCTTACTTCGTTATATGCTCCTTTTTCACGAACTAATTTGTAATTGTATTAAGAAAAAGAATAAATAAATAAAAAAATGCGATTGTTTTGCTTAAAATTTAATTATAAATAAAAAAAAAATAAATAAAAATAAGGAGTTATAATTAAATTATAATTTAAAATTACACGCATTTGAAACTGAGTTGCGTAGTCCATAGGAGAGTAAAATAAAAGGCGCGAAAGACATTTAAAAATAATCTTTGCAAGTTCATTCACAAGACGACGAAGTATCGGAACTGGTATACTGGCTGCGGCACACACGCGCTCACATGTATCCTCGGAAGAACATAAAAACAAGAAGACCGGATGATGACTGCCGCTGGCTGTTTGTTAGTCTTGGCTTTTAAAGTCCACACGTCTGTCAGTTCGAAGATGTAATATTAGTGCTTCTCGTATATACATACAGTACATACATTATACACACATACACACACTGTGCATATTCATTCATTCCTCTCATCGGTCCTTTCATATATTACTTTTATTTTCTCTTTAATTTTCCATTCGCCTTTATTATTTGTTTATTTAGACTTTCTTAAATAGGCTCTGCATTAATATATATTGAAATCATAAAACTCAAATAGCGAAGGTTCTCATTATTGAGGACAGCTTGGTATCTCTTTATTTTTTACTTTTTATATCATTAATAATCCTTGATAAATAATTACTACATATCGAATTTATAAAAAGATTTTAAAATTATGAATTGTGAAATGATCTTAATGATATCTCGTATTATCATGACATTGGCAAAACATTTTTTAATTTTTTTATTTCTTTTATATAGAGCAAAATTTCCAATACTACATGATTATACTTATAAATCTTATTAATTTATTAGTAAGCTATATGTATAAATTTAATTTATGACTTTGAAACTTTGAAACAACTTTCAATTATCTTCAGTAGTTTTGGATTATCTTCAGTTGGTGTCGCCACTACGAGCTTTTGCTTTCGTTTTCTACGTTCACATGAGTTGCTATATGTATCCAGCAAAGTTCTGCTTTACCGAGCACCGACATGATAAGTATTTCACAAACATTTATACTCTTCAGTTTGATGTTTATTCACACACTATCTTCAATAACAATTAAATTCACAAAAATTATGTCTATGATAATTTACGTAAATTTAAATTCAATTTATTTATTATGTATTTTTAAATGTCATTTAATTAATTTTCAACTTTAATTTAAAAACTATAATAATTGACAATATTTAAAAGTCAATAGCGACAAAAAAGTCAAATAATATAGAAAGTGATTTTATGATCTATAAGCAAATGTTTTTAAAGCTTATGACGACATATAATGCACCTTCTGTCTTTATTACGCAGAATAGGATGGATATGAATGACAAACACGATATATGATTGATTACGTATTTGCGGAGTAATTTAGAAAAAGAGCAAGTAGATCGTGAGTTTATTTGAATTTCAAATCAAATACTGCGTGTTTGATGACGTTATATATAAATAAATAAAGTTGGATATAAAATAAAACGGTAAATCGCGATAAATCATAATTGTTGTTTATTAAATTGCGGCTGATCGTAAAATTGAAATGAACTGTAGATATGAGTAAAATAAAGGTTGAAGAAATCGTGTAAAGGGTACGTAACGAGAAGATATTTATTTCCGGTAGTTATGAGGCACCTTGACAGTTTTATTAACTTGTTCCCATGGTCTTTTATGAATCTCCGGTTATCAGCATCAGCAGTACAGTAGCAGATCAGACACGATGCAAGGAGCTATGAAGATATGTATATATATAAATATACCTATATGCGCGCGTGCGAACGTTTTATACGTAGACACTTGACTGCCAGATGACCCGCCGCTGCAAGATAACCTAAAAGCCTCTGTGGCTTTGCTCAACTTGTCAGAGCTTTACCTATTTATAAGTCCAATCCTGATATACCAAGCTCCGAAATATTTATAACTTTGCAAGTTAATTTTATTCGATTAATATTTACTAAAATAACATTTTGAATAACTTTAGCACGGAATTTCTTAGTAAATATAAAATTATTATTTCAAAACTTTTATTTTTTATATCTTAATAAATTATTTATTCGATATTTTTATTTTCTACTTGGTTAAAAATTCGTATGTATCAAAAACAATTAATTTTTTTATAATTTTTTTAGACTCTAGAAAAAAACTTTATCTAGTTCTGGTTTTTGGTGTATATAGACTTCCGTAAAAAGCACTTGAAAGAATTTCCGTTCATTTTTTTTTCAAAGCCTTATTATGGCCGACAAAACAAGATCATCATATGATTATCTCAACGAAAAGAATATTTACGTTTAATTTTTAGTTGATTTCAATTTTTTATTTTAAATTTTTAAAAAATAAATTAGATAAATTTATATGAGTAATAAATTATGAGGTAATCCAAAAACTAATAAATCTTTTATTATTATGTACATAAAAATTATATTTCAATTATAACTTTTCAAATTATTATTATACAATTACGAGATACAATATAATTTTTAATCTTTGGCCTTAACATTATAAACATTTTCATAAACAACATTAGTAACTAATCTATCTCTAACAAATTCTAGAATTCACAAACTAATTTTATAATTCGCAACCTTTCTTATGTGCTTAATTATATATTTATGTAGAAAATGTAATAAATTGAAAAGTAATGATTTTAAATGAAATGACGTTATTCTAAGTACATTCGTATGTAAGTAACCTTTAATAAAAACAATCAATACTCGGTAAAAAAATCATCACTAGCATAAATTCAAACTGAAAAATGTTCAATTCATACGACACACAGATTTCACGGATATGCACTTTACCGCAAACATTACCATAATCTTTGAAAATTCTGATCGATCGCAGTAGGATCCGTAAAATTGTAATAAGGCGTTATCGGGTAAGAAGGCGTATTCGCATAATTTCCAAAATTGTAGTCTGCTGCGGCGGCGGCGGGCTCCAGGCAACTTTTTACGTCAAGGCTTTCAACTTTAGGCACAAGATTCCTCATATCGGGAAACGGCATGACATCGCTCGCGTAATGATTTTTGCAATCGAGCTTCAGCGATCTATCATCACTCGCGCTCGGGGTCCTTGCCTCTGTGATGGCAAGACTCGGGCCGCGGTATTCCATGGGCAAAATCGACCGTTGGCTGTCCACGCCTGTATTGCATGGATTTGATCTATTAGCCAAATCGGGGTTGAACTCCGTCCTCGCGTACTCTAGGTTCACCTGCCCGTTGGGCCTGAAGTCGGAGTGGTGATTTAATCTGACGTCGTTTCGCCCGAACTCCATGGGCGCACTGCTCGTTGTGTTTTCTGGGCGGGGGTAGGTCGGCCAGTAGGGCGGGTTGAAGACCTCTTGGACGTTTGGCTTGCCATTCTTGATTAGAACGGGCACCGGGATTTTTTTCAATGATTGATTTTTCGAATTTTGGGTCTGCACCTTCTCTGACTCTTCCAGACGAGCACGTTTGTTTTTGTAGCGTCGATTTTGAAACCAGATCTTCACCTGGGTACTCGTAAGTTTCAGTGATTGGGCCAGCATTTCGCGTTCCGGTGCACTTAGGTACCTTTGCTGCTTAAATCTCTGCTCCAGTTCGTAAACTTGCGTCTGCAATAAAAATTTTTATTTTTTCATTACGTGGATGTTCAATTAAGAAATTTGCAAGAATTAAATAATAAATTTTATTTTTTTAAAGATTATACTTACTTGAGAAAATAAAACTCGTGGCTTTCTTTTCATTCTTTTGCCTGACTGATTTTTTCGCAATTCCGTTTTACTCGAAGTTACTAAGTTTCCTGAAAATAATATAAATTCATTAATTATAATTAATACTTTTTTTCTCATTTAAAATAATACTTTCTTTTAATTCAAAGTTTTTGTAACTAATCCAGATTATCAAAGTATAATTACCATCTTCAACAGGCGAATTGTTATCTTGATACGGTGAAATAACTTGATTGAGCTGTTGAACGTGATTAATTTCAGAATATCCTTGATAAGCAGCAACGCCGCTCGACTCCTTCAGCTTATCCATCTCCCAAGAGTTCTCCGGAAGCATACCGTATCCGTAGTAATCCGGTTGCACTTGAGTATTCATCGGCATCGGGATTTCGGTCTGTTGATGCGCTTGGTAGCAATCCATACCGATTTCTTGTTCAACGCTCAGTATGTCCCGAACACTAAACGGCGTCCCAGACGTCACGTTGGATAACATTCTAACACATTTTTTACTTCTTTCGCGACGACTTTTTGTAGGTTTCTTTGTTTTGCACTTTTCTAGACGACGATGAACAATTAAAGAATTTTCTCGAAACTGGATTCTGACAGTCAATCTTTAATTTTTGTCTCTAAGCACAATTGCAAACTTCACCAAGTTATTTTTAAGCAAGTAATTTGCTAATTGGAACACTGAGAATCACAAAAATTTATAGGTCCATAAACACTTAGTAGTTACCACTGATACCACAAAAATCTAAAATTTGAGTCTTAAATCCGAAGAATAAAGAAGCACGGAAGTCGTAAGCAATGAATGAAAGCAACTAGTTGCAGGAGACACACGCAGAGCAGCAGCAGCAGCACGAGGGTTGCTTAGACACGAGTGAATAGTTCGGAGGGTGGATGTGTAATGTGTCTCGGTTTCTTGCCGAGTCAAGTGCTTGGTGTCTGCGGGCGCACGCCCCGCTTTGGATCCTGCTTGAGCGTCTCTGTCTCTGTCTTTGTGAGCCATCACGCACGCGGCTTTCGTCACACTCACACAAGCATATGTGTAGTGAAGAAAAAAAATTGAGATATATTTGCATAGGTCCTCCGAGAGTGATTCTAAGCTGATTATTAGGTAGCTTAATATTATAATAGAAATAAAACATTATCAAATACCATCAAGTGTCATAACTTGATTAATGGGTATACTTACGAAGTTAATGCTAATTTTCGATTGTTCACTTGAACAAAAATTTTAAGCTTAATTTCAAGAAGTATATATCTATAATTTTTAATAGCGAATAACTTAATGAATTTAAAATCTAGTTATAAATTTAGCCAGGAGTGGGATATTAATTCAGACACAGCCATAGTTTGAAATCATTTCAGGGCGGAGATTGTACGACTTAGTTCCGCCTACCAAGAATTGCGGAGCCAATCCACGTCAAGTGTTTCAGCAACAAACACTTAATTTTATCGTAAAACTTGCAATAAATATTTATTTTTTTACATTAAATCTCTAGGGATTATTATAAAGGGACAGATGTCCAGCCATTTAATTTTATTATAATACTTTTATCGTACGATTTATAAATAATGTGATGTTATTTTGTTAATTCAGTTATTTTCAAATAATTAAGAGACATAAAAATAAAGCAATATAAAATTATATATCTTGCAACATAAGTTAAAATATCAATCGTGTAGTAACACGAGCTATTTCAATATCTTTATCTGCAAATTACAGAAAAAAATATATTCATATTAAAAAAAAAATAAGTACAACTTGAATTACGTACATGATAAAGTCTAATTATTGAAATAAAAAATAATGAAAAGAAAAAATGAGACATTTAATTTTCCCAGCGGAGCATTTTGAGCAAAGACGTGAGTAGTCGCGTTCCTTTTTCTCAGGCCTAACATAATCCAGACGTGGCCATTGGCGTTCTAAACCCTTGACAGAGCAATGCTGCTTAGACTGTGCTTTATAATAGACAGGAAACATATATATTTATTAATATGCCAGGAAAAAATCAACTTATCGATTCTTTTTTTTTTTTTCGTACGAATAAATTTTTGCTATATTAATGCTTCGATATTTCTATTTTATTCTTACAAAAATGTAAATTTTTTGGAATATATTGTTAAAACTATCAAAGAAATTATTAATAAAATAATCTAATTAAATAATTGTTGTGAAATGTAAATAAGTTAAATCACATTATAATAACATAAAAGCTTGACAATAAAGCTCAACATTCCTATATATACTATTGCGTTTGCTTTTACTCGCACTTTCAAAAATCATCCTTAAATTTGAGATGGGTATGGCGAGTAAAAGAACACATAAAAAAGGCGCCAAACGATAACAAGGCGCCTTCTTAATTGTGGGAAAAGTCATATGAGAGTGTAAGCTAGTATATGAAAGTATGTGTCGTGTGTGGCGCCGGAAAACGAGCGTTTAGTCAAGTTCTCTTGTCAATAATATTTAGTTCACGCTTATGACTCACTTTAGTCGTGTGTGCAACCAATTTATCGATAAGCCAAACGATTGATATCTAACCAAACACGCATCTATAAGGGCTTTTAAAAATGCATTTGCTTGAAATCAAAAGAGCAGATGCACGCATACAAAACATTTCGCACAAGTTCGAATGCAGATATTAAATCAAGTATACGAACGTATCAGCAAAGCGCGAAGAGTGTTTCGGAGGAAAAATCGAAACAGACGCAGCAGTCTATAAAGCGAAGGGAAAGCAGAGAGAAGCTGGATGGTAGCGGCGCCAGCGCAAAAAGTATATATAAGGAGCCCCGGGGCTTTGGATAGAGAAATAAGGCGCGCGGAGAAAGAAGAGTAGAAAGAAGAGTAGGAGAAAGAAGGTTCTCTTTTTCTCTGTGTAAGCTGTGGTGAGAGAGAAAGAGAGAAAGAAAGAGAGAGCAATGTGGTGCGGTGTCCAGTTGCAGCTCGCCGGCGGCGCCTGCCTCATAAAAGACACCCATTGTAGCTCGGCGAGTGCTTATTACTCGCTTGCTTGCTTGCTCGACTTCTCGTCCAAACAGCCGCACACGCGCGCACTACGTTGATACTCTGGCCCATATCTTGCTGTATACATATACTTTACCAACGTCGAGCTGCCCCGGGACCCGCGTGGGACTACTCCACAACAGTCGCCCACGACGCAACCGCTAGCTGCTTGTGAGTTAACAAGATCTATCCCCCTGCTCTCTTTCACTTCCCCAATATCCTATACGTATGTCGGAAGGAGAGATTAAATACTATGCTATAGGCATATATATACTTCCGCATCATGCAGATGCATTTTTATCTAGCATAGCAATGAGTTACAAAAAATTAATCTAATTTGATCAAGTAATTAATTATAATGAAAAGAAGAAGAATGTATATACACAAATAACATTGGGATAACGTTTGTGTTACCGAGAGTAGAGTAAGAAGTTGTTTTTATAAAAATTGAAAAACACTCGAACTGGCCAGCCTCCTGACAGGTTAAATAATCCAAGGCCCCCGAAACAAAATCTGAAAACATAAAGGAAACGAGAAGAATACATTTCCGGAAGGAAGAGATGCGTGAGTTTGCGACTCTGCGTCGCGTCATCGAGCAGCATACCAGTGCACTGAGCATCCCGGAAAGCTCCAAAAACGCGACTCGGAACGTCCATATGAGATGGGTCACTTATTGCGCAGCCCTCCTTACACAGCTTTTTTTTCTCACCCAACGACCAGACAATTGCGTGGATCTGGATGTCTAGACGACAAGCTGTTGCGGAGTTGACGCTTATGGTGGTGGTGGTGGTGGTGGTGGTGGTGATGGTGAGAGTATAGCTCGTCTCTTTTTTGGCCGCCCCGACGTCGTCTCGATCGCTATTATTCAATTGCTTACATTTTCCAGAAACCTCCGGTGGCTCGCCCTCATACGATGCGACAACTCGCCATCGGTACCGCATTACATCGATCTTCAAGAAATTTTAAACCGTGTGAGTTTTGAATTTTCAGAAAATTCTGACTTTTTCAAAGAAAGAATTTCTCAGTCCACGAGACAGATGTATATTATAAATTTTTATATCAATTCAATTGCTTCAGCATTAGCGCAAAATTAAAATTTTTTATCAATAAAAACTGTAGTTGTATCAATGGTATTAATAACACCAAGAGATTAAAAAAACAATCAACAGACAAGACTACTAATTTTTTGTATCCTATATACAGTAGCTGGTTAGTAAGTTATGTCTTATCAAACGACCAGTTTTTTATTTGCTGCCTAAAACTTGAATATGCTGAGAAAGATAAAACAAGACAAGCTCTGGACTGTGTCACGTTACTCATGTAATAATCCCCTTGCATCTTTGTCGGTGTATATTTATAGACATAATTTTTTATATTCATTATATCTTGTATTATACATATTGATGATTTTTAAACGAATACAATTTATTTGTTAAGAATAAATTAGACATTAAAATTTAATAAGTTTACGATTATTATAATAAATTAATCAAATTTACACTTTAATTTTTAACTTGAAAAATAAATCTATCGTGGTGAAAATTGGGCTACATAAATTTTTAATAATTTTTAAAATTAAAAAAAAAGTTTAAACAATTTTTTGAAATTATAATGTAGGTATATTATCAACAGAGTTAGCACAGAAGATGCCAAAAGATACAGTTGGCGGTAAAAAAGATAGCTAACTTACCCCTTATGAATACCACAACCTTGGAATTCAAGGGTACGTTACCAGGTGTCACTGGTAGTCCTTGCTAGAAGAATCAATGATTTTCTTTTGGATTAAAATTATTATTAAATTCGCTATAAATAAATAGAATTTATTTTAACATATTTAATAAAATTTATTAAGTAGATGAAGTTGTGCTAAAATTATTTGATGAAAATTCATTTACAATCATGTAAAAATTTAGAATAAAATATTTAAATTTATAATTAGTTAATGAATAATAATGAATTTTAAATAAACTCTGCCTTCTTGATTATACGAAATTAATGACGGGTAAAGATTTCTCATTTGCAGGCATTTATGGCTTGCCTATACAAGAAGTGTTTTAACTACCGTAAAAGGTCGTAAAAAGAAGCATCAGATAAAAATAATAAAATTACAAAATAAAAAGAAATTAATCAAAAGAGTTGATTAAATTTTTGTCTTACTATACAATCAAACAAGTTAAAATTAAGATTGCGAATAAAAAATTACAATTTAAATAATATGAAGTTTTCAAATAAAAATAATAATCAAAAATTACAAATATTATATGATGCACATATACTCTTTCAGTAAAATTCATTTAAATCGTGGATTGTTTAATAAGATGTAAATATAATAAGATAATTTTTCTTCAAGCTAAGATCAATTAAATTAATGGAAAATTAAAAAAGAAAAAGAAATATTTAATGTAGAACATACTTGAAAATTGATACCCGGAAAATCATTGAAATATCGTCTTGGCCGCATAAAAGAGCGTGTCGAAGTGATGGGGGAAAGATAAATAAAAATCGGTCTCTCCATTACGCTGGTCATCATCAAAGAGACTTTTATGACAATGCGGGGTTCCTATCGAGTGTTATTGATTCGAACAAAATATCATTTCGAAACGCTTTGGGTCCGGCATCTCTTTCGTTATATAAGAGCAGAAGAGAGGAGGTGCGGCGGTGTGTCCACGAGGTGGTCCAATTTGTCTCGGAGTCTCTCGATCTTGTAACAAGCTCTCATCGTTAATAATACGATCCACGGATCATTTATCTCGACATCTTTTTTTCGGCCTGATCACGGCCGCCTTCCAACCGCGCGCTCTCGGGCCTTGTAGCAGGTATATACCTACATATATAAGCCAAAACACGTATAGTCAGTCCTTATATTATTAAAATTAGAATATTGCACACCTATATAGGGACCAAAATTCAACAAAACTTCAGATCACCAGAATATTTATACGCCCGATAGGTACGAAACCGAGGCCGGGAACCTGATGATACCGAGTATTTCCAGCATCTTTTCCCAGACTGCGCAGATAATCGCTCGCGACGGGAGTCGCGCGCCAGATAAGCGCCGCGTATTATAGTCTCTATCCGCGTGCAACCGCATCTTCTGTGGCTACTATTTTCTATACAAGCAACTCCCGTCCAATACCTTACCGTCAGTCCTAGGACAGGGTGTTATCGTCTCTAGCCCTCTTCCCCCCCCCCCTTCTCACTCTTCTAACATTTTTTCCTTCGTCTCAACCGTTACAAATTACCTATCGCGGCGCCTATACTCTTGTCAGCTTGTCTATTTATTGTCTTATCTGGACCACGACCTTCCAAACTTTTTTTCTACGTTCTAAAGAAATCATACATCACATTATTTTTCTGTACATAAACATCCGAAAATGATAATGTTTAATTCTTCATACTTGAATTTGATTCAATTTTATTTTTCAACTAATTGAGATGAGGCTTGCCTTTCTCTCTGTTGAGCCGAAAATTCATTGAGGCGCTTGTTAAATAACCTCGCGTCCGTATAATTGATGTAATTCGAAAAGAATGAGAGAAAAGACATGGGCCAGTCTCTCTTTCTCGGGTCGAAACAATAAATACCGACTACGAGAGATAGATCGAGAGTTGAAAAAAAAAAAAAAAAAGAAAGAGGAAGAAGCAAAAGCCCGGATCGGGTGGAGGCTGCCTCGCAGGCTTGGAAAATAAGACTCGGAGTGGCCGGTCAGAGTTGCCCTCCTCCCCCCTGCTGCTTAATATATGTAGGAAGCAAGCATCTCTCGTTCAATATAGACTTTTTCTTTCTGCCTCGGCGTCTTCCAAGCGCCGCTCGGTCAGAGAAGCTGAAAGAAAGAAAGAAAGAAAGAAAGAAAGACCAAGTAAGAGAGAAAGAGAAAAGGAAAGAGGTCGGGCCTCTGGCAGCGCTAACCTCCCATAATTGATACGAATGTCTTTCGGGCCCGTTTTCGAACATTGCACTCCCCTGCAATGTTTCAGAATAAATCGCCGCTCGCAACACTAAAAGCGAGCCGCCAGCACAGCCGTTGCCCGGCCAACGCTAACATGGCGCAAAAGGTCTGATCTTTCTCTCTCTCTCTCTCTCTCTCTCTCTCTCTTTAACACATACGAGCTCGCCTACGCGTATATGTACATATACGATAGCAGTCGTTGAGGTAGTTTCAACTTGTATGCAAGATCGTCGAATAGTTGAAATTAGCCAAGATTATTGCTCACGGCAAAAGCGATCCTGTTTAACCAATAGAACAGGGGTGGGAGCTGGGGGTATGTTGGTGAGTATAAAGAAAAAAAATTCAGAAACGATGTCTAGAGAGTGAAAGAGCTGGCTGATGTATAAATAGTTCGGTACGGTGTGTGCGGCGATTAAGATGTAGCGATTTACATGCGTGAATATAAACGCAAAAACGCCGCGTAACCTGTCGTTGCACTTGCCGCCTTACAGCCAGCCACTATACACGAAATACCTTTGATTTCGATTCCAGTATTGCTATATACTCACACAAAACGGCCTACACGTAGAAGCCGAGGTTGCATATATCGACGGAATTCGGTCGCCCTTCCGTAAAAAGAGAATTAAAAAAAGAGAGAGAGAGAATAAGAAAAAGAAGCTGCTAAATGTCGTGGTAGCAGTAAGATTCTGGGACTTTGAGCAGACGAGAGAGAGAGAGAGAGTTAATTTTTAATTGGGCTTTGGTTCGATTCCCGAGAGAGTGAGAGAAAGAGAGAGAGAGAGCACGTGGCTTTGCTAGAGTAAAACGAAGGAAACTTTCGTACCTACACTGCACAACACACGAGAGAGTAGTACGTGAGTATAAGCCCCCGAATGTAGGAGGAGGAGGAGGAGGAGG
>JAPYZE010008079.1:0-12003 GCA_030522805.1 Leptomastidea abnormis
TATATATATATATATATATATAGGTTGAAAATCTCGGTAGTAGCTGGTATTACGATTGCTGCAGGTAGAGGTAGAGCTATATGTATATAGGTATATAGGCTGGAGTTTTGGAAGAGCTTCGGCAACGAGTAGTTTCCACACGAGTTTTAGACGCTCGGCTGGACTTTCTCTCTGCGGTAACTTTTAGCTTATATACCTGTGTGTGTGGCAGATACGAGTTTCTACTACCAACTACTAGTATAACTATTACTACTATTGCTGCTACTACTACTACTACTGCTGCCTATAGGTTATACCCCGTATATACGAGAGATATATATATTGTAGTCTCGACTCGCGAGTCGTTGTGGTGCTCAGGTGTGTATGGATATACACACATAAAGGGAAGGGATGCTCAGTGCGCACTTTCACTAAGTGGAACGTGACTTTTCAGCTAGTGGGTAAAATATGTGTGTATAGATATATATATGTCTATATTGGTTGTAGTTTTTGTTGCTTTCCGAGTGTGAAAGTAATTGGATTTGATAGATTTTTGAGAGAGGCTTTTTATTTTCTTTTTGTTGTTGTGAAGAGAAATGAGAAAGAGAAGAGAATGGTTTTTATTGCTACTTTGTTTCTATTTTTTTTTGTTTATGATTTGTGGATGACTGATGTTAGAATATTGTATTTTAAATTTAATATATGAAATTTTGTATTTTATCTAACTTTTTTAAGCAAGTATATATTTTGAAAATGATGAAATTTATTTTAAAGTATTTATCTGATTTTAAATTAATTTTAAAATTAAATATCTAACTCTTTTAGTAATAATTTAAAAAAATTGTAAGAATAATAAATTTATATCAAATTATGTTATTTTTACTGAATTATGATGAGCGATATAAAATAAAGAGATGTACGCTACAGTGTATCTCATTAATTATGCAATAATTTAAATAAAAATTATTTTTATTTTTTTTTTTATTAGAATGTGAATTCATTTTAAAAAATTTTAATTTGAAATTTTATAACTTTTTAAATAACGCTACGATTTTCATTAGATCATGCAATTTTCGTAATTTTATAAAACTTGTTATTATGTCTATTTTTTCATATATTTTTTAATTTAAAAATGTTGAACTTATGTTGAATTTACATTTGATACTGTAAAAATAAATTTCAATATTTTAAGTGATAACAAATGTACAACATTACGATTACATTAAAATTTAAATTATATACTACATTGAAAATTTCACTTCACATTTTATTTTCAAAAAAAATATTTATTTAAAGTAAAATTTAAATATTAATTAACGTTACCTTATAAAAGAAATTTATTAACGTGAGAAAAAAATTTCAAAAGGATACATTTTTATTGATTTCTAGAAAAAGTGGAACAAATTAATAGTTTAAACTTTTTTTAAATAAACATGTAAAAACGTCGCATTCCTCGTATTTAAAATTTTATTAAAAGTTCTGATATATTTTACACAAATTTAATATAACACATTCATAACTTTTTTACAAGCAAAAAATAAAATTAATTATGCAAAAAAAAAAAAACGTATGCATAATATTTATCCATTTTTATTAACATAAATTTGTAATGCATACATTAACCACATAAAATACAATTTTTTTTTTTATAGCACACTAAATAATTTAAATTATTATTTTCACCAATATTTTTACGTCAGTACAAGTCCGTAAATATAAAAAGTCTCACAGTACTTATCACGACTTACCCAGTCGGAATAAGCGTCATACTAAAAAATAAATAAATAAAAAAAGAAAAAAAAAAAGAAGAAATTTTAATCTTTTAAAAGTCTTGTAACAGCTGTAGCCCTTCAAAAAAAAAAAAAACGCTAATGGACGTCAAACTAACACCGCTTAATAATTCATGTTTCGTTAAAAAAAAAAAAAAAAAAAAGAAGAAATAAAACAGAAAAAAAAACATACATATCAAAATCCTCGTTGGAAATTCCGCTTACGTTGATGATCATCAAATTTACGCTCGTACTCCAGACTAAATAAATAAATAAAAAAAAACTACCTTCAACTTTTTCCCTAGACACTTAAAAAAAAAAAAAAAAAAATCTTCCGTCTCAAGCGTGTAGGCGGAAACAGTTAGGGGGGATAAAAAGAAATGAAAAATATGAAAAATGCAAGTTACGCGCGAGGATGGTAAAAAAAAGCAAAGCAAAGCGCGTGAAAAAAACTGTGCATAAGAGTGAGAGTAGAAGACACCCGAAAGAGAGACCAGAAAGAAAATCCGAGAGAGAGAGAGAGCTGGAAAAGCTTCGTCACCCCCTAGTAAGAGCTTGCAAAAATGTTAACTTTCTCTCTCTCTCTCTCTTTCTCGCTAAACCAGCGACCACTCGAAAGCAAGCCAAGCCTCTACGGCGACAGAGCCCAAGCCCATTCAGCGCGTTTAGCTGAGATTATGAAGTGACGGCTTAATGCAATTTACGCGTCCAAGCCACCCACATACATACATACATACATACATAGAGTAAGCTCTAACGTTTCCAGACTAACAAGGTATGCGTGCGTGTATACATATACACATTACACACACGTTGATAATCAGTCGCGGAGTTATATCACCCTTTTCCCTCCTCCTCCTCCTCTGTTGCGAGAGCTATACGGTGCTTAATTCAAGCGTTGGCGCGTTATGTGTAACTCTGCGCAAGCCCTAATCGTGGTGTAATGTAAAGCCGCGTTGGGAGTTGGGTTATTGTAAGTGTGTGTATGTGTGTGTGGGTGTGTTTATGTTTATATACTATAGGTATGTGATTCGAGATACGAGAGTCGTCGTTTTCTGCATTGCTGCGTGACTCTCAGATTAACCTACCTAACTTCGTTTTGAATTTTGTGATTATATGTTGCTGATGCTGCTGTGTGATAAATAGAGTGTGATAGAGCGTGTGGTTTAAATGAAATTGATTTTTTTTTTTTTATGTTTGATGAGTAGTGAATTTTTCTTTTTTTTGAGGTGGGGTAGAGGGGAGGGAGATTTTTTAGTGGAAGATTATTGTGATTTTATGATTGATTGAGAGTGAGGTATGTATATTGTTGGTTGGTTGAGTTTTTGAAAATAGAGTGTGTGAATTGAAAAATTGGTTTTTATAGCTTTTGTGATGACTGGATTGACGATAAAAAATAAAATGTATTTTTTCAAAGTGATAAAATTTAAAATATTGAAAAAAAAAGTTTGAAATTTTTTATAATATTTGAATTGCAAGGAGACAACAGTAGAATTTTTTTTTTTTTAATCTAGTTTGCATAAGTCTGATTTTATTTAATTATTTTTTGAAAAAATTGTTTTCAAGTGTCATACTTTTTTTATGTTTAATTGGGGTTAAGTATATATTGCCATTTATTAAAACTTTAATTAAAAAAAAATTATGACTGACATTTTTCAAAGCTACTTTATTTCAGTAAGTTCATTAAGATATAATCAAAATTATTATTATTATTATTATTTCTCTTAATATTGTATATTTATAGACATTTTCAAAATTACGTATTTTTTTTATATTTTTAAATTTAACATTACTTCAGAAACATCATCGCGAAGAACTTTTCTGTAAATTCATTTTAACAATTGCTAAGTTGAAAAGCTTAAAAGTTTCAGAGTTTCGCTCTTGAATTGCTTGTTTGAAAATGCTTTTAAAGCGCTTGCAATTTTGAAAAGTACTCGAGAAAGAGTAAATAAACTATGAATTTTTATACTTGTTTTCTTATTCATTTATTTTTTTTTAATTTATTGGAAAGAGATGGTTTTACGTCATAGATCTAATAAAAGTAAATTGCGTCATTCAAGTCACGAAGATATATTTTGTGATTTAATAATAAAATTTATATTATTCAACAAATAACAAATATAATAGTTTGTATAACTTACAATACAAATTTAAAAAAAAATGTCATCCTTATAACCTACATAAACATCAATAAAACATGTAATCGAAAATGTATTTTAAAAAATAAAAAAAGAAAGAAACTATCAAACCACTGAACAAAATAGAGTAAGATCTTTAAATTGTATACCCGTACTGACTTTAAAATATAAATTTTATACTTGCAAATTGGCAAATCGGTTAACGTTTAATGCAGCCAATTTATTTGAATGTGATATACGAAAGCTTTATGTATATGCACTCCACCGCACATTGCAATGTCTTAATTTTCCCATAAATGTACCTGAAATAATAGCTTTTCCAATACTTTCACATTATCAAATAAAAACTTTCTTTTTTTTTTATTTGTAAATTCTTAAACTGTGTAATACAATGATAGTAAAATTCTTAAATAAATACTTGAACATAAATTCTTCAGTTTTCAAAGAGGTTATTATCGGTGTAATGCTATGTAGGTATTGTTAAGTAGTAATACTCAAACAATAGTCAGACAATTATAACATATTTTTTTTGCAAAATGAGATTTTCAATTGAAAAATTATAAATATAACATTAGGAGTTCTTTATAACAAAATTCGATGATAAAAATATTAAATAGCAATAATATTCATTTTTTTTTTATAATTTAAAATACCAGCTATAATAATTATTATAAAAAATTATATATCAAGGCATTATAAGTATAGCTCTGTGAAATATCGAATAACTGTCGAATGTCAGTTGAACTTTTGTATAATAGCCTCTATCGTAACATATATAACTCAAATAATACATGTCTTGTATGCCTTTTACGTATATGTATCAATATTTTCTCGGTTAAAATTTTCATCGAACACATTCAACTCAATAAAAAATATCCCAAGACTACAAGATATTTTCATTTGCTATATATTTTCCATCTCTTTTACCTCTCTTTTTTCCATGAATCATTTCTCTCTCTTTGTCGAATCTGTTTTTCTTTTCCTTCCAAGAAACGTCTATTTATTCTTTTTGATTTACGACCTGATTTACCTCGCTCTCTCCTGAAGCTTTTAGAAAAATTCTTATACTTGAATTTTTTCGCGAAGTCACCTATACGAGTAAGAATGTAGCTTTTGCTCAAAAGACGTCTTTCTGCTTGCGTGAAATATTGTCAGAAGCATTTATAGCTCTATATATATACTTTATATTATATATGTATATATTCGCGTAGAGAGGTATCTTTTAAATTAAATTTTTCAATTCTTAGAAATCTGGTAAAAGAAAAAGAAAGAAATTTTTTCAAATTAAATTATAGGTATATAAGAAATGTAAAATTTTTTATGTAATCTTAAAAATAGTAGCAGTGAAAAGTTTTATAAAAGTTTTAATTTAGCTTCTATAAAGAAAACTAAAAATGTTGAGCTTTAGAAAAATAAAAAAAAAAAAAACTTTGTAGACAATTGAGTTTTGATTCTTTCAATTTTTTTTAAAACTCGGTCGATATAAAAAAAAAAGAAAAAAAAGAAGTATCTGTGTCCATTTGCTACTTTTAGAAATGAATAAGTCAATTTCAAAAAGAAACGTATAGTCAATTTTACTATTATAAGTTTCTCTACTGATATATAACCAGTTTGAATTATTAAAATCAAATTATCTTCAACAAATCTAAAATTTATCAATATTCTATTTTTGTTACTTGACTAAATATTGACAATGCGTGTAGTTTGAGAAAAAGTTTAAGTTTTTTGATGGAATTCCAAATTTTAGATGGTTAAACTCATAAGGAATAAGTTTCGTATATATCTACTTTCTAAAAAATTTTTTTTTACAACTTTTAGAAAGTGTTATCATAAAGAAAGTCACAAAAAAAAATCTAAAAATATAAAAATTTAATTACTACAAAATTTTAAAAAAACGTTTCACTCGATTAACAAATTTGTTTACCACTTAAATAAATACATACTATAAATTAATTTTTTTTTTTTCAAAAGCACAAACAAATAAACAAAATAAACAAAATGAAAAAATAAAAAAAAATAACCAATTCAACAAAATATCCTTTTTATCCAGGTCATCAAATAACCCAAATTGTTTACAATCCATTCTACAGATTACAAGCAATTGGTTATATGTATACAATAGATCCAGAAGCTTGTCACAAACAGATTGGCCAAAGGTATACGCAATATACATACCAACAAAGCCTCTGTATATGTATATATAAACGTAAGGGTAGAAACATAGATAGTAATTACAAAAGCGAGAAGGGGAAGCGCATGAACTGATTGACACCTATATATGCTACTCATCTCTCTCTCTCTATATAACCATCCACCCGCATGACTTCACTTCTCACATATATAAACCCACACCAATACACACACACACACATTGATCTATTTCTAGGATACATAGCAAGTACTCGTGAGAGTCCGATAAATTTGGACGTCGACCATCCATCAAGTATCTGTCTCCTCACTCACTCACTCTCACTCACTCACTCACTCACTCTTCATTCTCTTGATTCTTCCGTTTGTCTGACCTGACGCTGACATCATCTACTGACATATAACAATATACCAACCAAACTTATATATAGGTATACACACCAACTTCCTTGGAAACCTTATAGACTCACTCAGTCACTCAGTAACTTTCAAACATCATCTATTAGATTAAATTAGATCAATACGATTCCTGCCTTCCGTTATATGTGTGTGCCATTGATGCAAGAACAAGACTCTTAAGGTAAAGAGAAAGGACTGATAGAGAAGGTAGATAGTAGATAGTAGTAGTAGCATATATGCGGGATGTCGGATTGCGGCAAACATCACAAAGCTCGTCCCATCACCAAACGTGAAGCTCTGAAGCTCGTAAAGCCGAATGTCTTTCGCGATTAAGCTGCTTTCTATCTCACTCACTCACTCACTCACTCACTCTCACGTCGTCCAGTCTCTCACGAATACGTATATACACACGTTTATATCGATTGTTCGCTCGACCCCCCCCCCCCCCCCCAGACATTTCATATCCTCCCCCACCATCACCTCTTTCTCTTTCTGCCCTCTTCTTTGCTTCTATACCGGGCGTTTATTGATATTACTCTATAGTGCTGCTACGCAGCTAGTCGTGATGGTAGGTAGTGGTGGTAGTGGTGGTAAAAGTTGATTGGCTATACTGACTTTTGTTCGTGGTTATATATACCTGTGGATGACTTGGGGATTTGATGTTTATTATTATTTTTTCTTTTATGTGTGTGTGTGTGTGTGCGTGTGTGTGTGTGTGTGTGTGTTTTAGGTGATGGTGGTGGGAATTGAGTATGTGATAAATTTATTAATATGTGGTAAAGTTAGATTGATTTATTTTTTTTTTTGTATGTGTAGGTAGTTTTAATAATGGTTATAAGTAATGGTGGATATAAGACGGTGTAATATTACGGGGAAACTACATTGGAAAAAAAAAATTTATATTAAGACAAATGCGCGAATAAATTCTGACGAAAATTTTAGGTCAAGTTAAGAGATATATGGGTTTATCGTTGGGAAAATAAAAAAAAAAAAGAATAAAATATTTGAGTTGAATGACTTCCTTTTATTTTTTTTTTGTTAATTTATAATGTCAGTTGTAATAAATAATAGATTTATTTTTAAATTTATGTCGTAGGTAGTTTTTAATAATTTATTAAGTCAATAATTTGCTGGTAAAAGAAATATTAAATTTTATTGAAACAATAAAATTTTATTGAAATTATAATTGTTAATTTTGTTAAACTAATACTTCCACTATATTTAATTCAACTGATCTCGTTCAAAGACGTATTTTCAAAACTTTTGCAATTAATCTAATAATCGTCTCTGAAATTCACTTCTCTTTCAAACTGGATGGATGAATTAATTTGCTAAAATAACTGCTACCGCGAATGGATCATAATATAGCAATTGCAAAAGGATTTTCATATTAATCTCTTTAGATACGAATATGATAACCTACTTTTTAAATTTTTTATTAATAATTTGTTATTTTTAAAGTGCGAAAAAAAATAAACTTTTAATAAAAAAAAAAGTACTTGAATTTCGTTGGAAATTATAGGACTAAAAAATATTTTTTAACTTGAGTTGATTAAGCACTTCATTTTCATTTGAGTCGAAAAATAAAATATTATGATAATAATAATAATAATAGAAAGTAAAAAATTCTCAAGTACGCTTTTGACTTCTTAAAGTCAGCCTACTATATTAAGCCTTTCCAGAAAATGAGAAAAAAAATTTAGCATTCATTTCTGCCGTAAGATTGAAATTTCGTTCTTTTAGATTTTAGAGAGCTCAGTTTTTTTTTCATTTTACAGCCTATTCTCTATTTTAGACTCGAGTCTGATGAAAATAAGAGAAGAACGGTGTAGAAAAACTTTAAAATTATTATTTTTTTTTTTTTCAAATTTTGATATCTTTTTACTCGTTTACTAAGCTATTTTTCATTTATTGTGCAGCTTTAAATGCTGCATAGCTCATAAAACATATCAAAAAGATATTTAAAATTTTTTTTTTCTTATTTCAAAATATGTTCTTCTTAAAATGCAACATATCCTACATATTATTTTTTTGAAACATATTTCGTTTGATATTAACATCATGTTTACAAAATAACAAAACTTTGCAATATGAGTTTAAAGTATACTCATTTTGAAAGGAAAGGACTGTTTACAAAATACCAACAAAAATATATATATATTAAAGTGTAAATATAGGTAACAATAATAAAAAAAAAGTAGTGAAATTTAAGTGAAAAGTTTCAAACATAGTCAGACACGTGACCGAAAAAAGTTTAAATTGAAAAAGAAACACTCTCTGAAAGAGAAAAATTTCAGCTTGTCAAAAAAAAAATGTTTCCAACAAATAAAAATTTCTTCTTTTCGTAATGATAGTTTGAAATCTTCAAAATACTACTACTCACAAAAAAAATTTTTAAATCGTTTAAATTTAACTTTAGCTGTTGTTTTCAAAACTATATTATTACGTGAGTGCGTGTATGTACGTATATAATATATAAACTTTCGAAAAGTCAAATTACGCAGAGCAGCGAGTGCTTATCGATTACAGGGATTTGTATATAAATCCACCAGCGATACGAGAATAATTCGGTGATAATAATAATAATGATACATTTGACAAGGACATGTAGTTGAGTTGCGTTTATCTCCTCAGTGGTTTTCTGTAAATTAATGTCGGTCAGAGGGTATACTTTATAATGTTTGCTATTGCAACTGTATTAATAAAATTGAAATGGAGTTGACGAATGAAAATAGAAAGCTTAAAGTATTTAAAGTTAAGTTTGATAAATGAATTATTTTTAGAAATGTCACTTAGGTAAATAAGAGAAATTGTTAAATTCTAATGAAATTTGAACAGCCCCTAATGTGTGTTTACCAAATTGATAAAAATAGAAATAAGAATATACGTGTGTGTGTATCTGTTAATACGTCAAAAGACTTTGTTTTTATGGGTAATAGAAATTTGGCATTGATGTACAGGCTCTAAGGATTCTATGACGTAGAGACATGGTGTGACTGTTCAAACTTATAAGGGAAAATCGATATCTTACGTAAATGTTATTGCTTACGTGTTCAAGAAAAATAAGTAATAAAAGTAAAAAAATTTAGGTTTCATGTAGAAATTAAAAAAATATAAATAAAAGAAAAAAAAATTGTTTATTTCAATTATTTTTCAAATTTTATTGATAAACAAATAGTGAGCATGTATGTAAAAACAATTTGATTACAATATGGTTTGGTAAATATTTACTTTTATTGATTGATTTTTTTTTATTCTTCGTTTTTTTTAAAGAGTAAATACTTTTTAACAAAGATTATATCTTTGTTTTTAAAATGTAAAAAAAAAATATATTTTTAGAAAATTTTCACATAAGTAAATTTAATAATTTTTGTATGTCTTTTTTATTGTATAAATTTTTTTTTTAATTAATAAACAATAGAAACAATAATGTATATGTAAATATCACAAAAGCTTAATTTAACTTTTTTACAAAAAATAAAATTAGAAGTGGATAGACTTAAAATATAAACAATTGCTGTACAGATTTTAAAAATATGTACAATTATTCTTTTTCCCCAACATATCTGTCTTATTAGATTATCTCCAAAAATAAAAATTTAATTATCAAAGACATATACCCATATTTTGAAAACATAGATTTTTTTGTAAAACCTTTTTGACACTCTGTCGAGTGTATTTTGATATGCGACGACTCGCTCAATGACTCAGCTGACGAGCGCTAAGAATCGAACCCACGATCTGTGAATTTCAAACTTACGCTTCGCAAAATAAGCCATGTCAGACCTGCTAGTGATATTTATTTAAAAGAATTTTGAATTAAAAACGTAGATCCTGAATAAAATTTAAAATAATTATTCTTACATTATCTATTTGTCAAGCCATTTTTTTAGAATTTTAATAATACACTAATATAATTAATCAAAAAAAATTTTTTTTTAATTTCTATGATAATGCATTACCGGTTATTTTTATTACTACGCTTGATTTTCTCCTATATATAAAATAATTTGTAAAAATTAAATACTTACAACTATAATTAAATTTTAAAATAAAATATTTCATTTTACCTTCGAATATTTTTTTAACAAATTCACTTTCAAATTGCATAATAAAACGCTATGATGAAAATTGTAATTTAAAAAATTTTCTAATCTATTTTACGCGTTTTATTTCATAAAAATTTTTCGTGCCTCTTTTAAGCCATAAAAATAAGTGTCAGAAAAAAAATTTATATGAATGGGTAAAATTTCTTTGCATCTAACAAATGCAAAAAAAAAAGATACGCGAGCACGCGACAAAAATCTGGCCGTTTTTCTTTCAAGCTCGCGCCTAATTGCATTTCCGTGCTGACTCATTTGGATTTTAAATTTGTTGCGAATCGCGCAAGTAAAACATGTTTACACTTTAAACACATACCTACCTATTATTTTACTTCAGTTTTAAACGAAAAACACTGATTTTAATTTTTAATAATTATATTTACCTTTTTGCTTATTTCTGGTTTTCTTGATCAATATGTGAGGTTTTAAATTATCTTATATCTGTAGGCAATCTGAGATAAGAAAAGGAATGCACTTACTTACATATATTTTATACTTTTTACTGTATTTGGAATTTCAAAAAAATAAAAAAAACTTGAATATTTAAAACTAATTATATTACAATTATTCTTGATTTAAAATGAAACATATTTAAAAGTTTTACGTAAACAAAAACTTGATTCATAATTTTCATAATTTATTTTTTAAAATATTACCCTCAGTGTTAGTACGAATAACAAAAATATTTTGTACAATACCAAAAACCCAATAAAATCACTATTACAACTCTAACTTTACAACTTCCCTCCTAAAAAAAAAAAAAAAAAAGAATTCAATAACCCAACCAATCAAATTCATAAAACAATCCACAACTATTATACCCATCAATATCTCCCCCAGAAAGAAAACTCAAAAGAAAATTAAAAAGTAGTCATATCCTAAGAAAAAAAAAAAACTTACACCCTCAGCATTTATCAAACAGAATCCAAAATTTAATATCTGAAAAACATCTCTCTCATGAAAAGATATAGAAGAATATACCAAAGGTATATGTTCGTTCTCGTCTCCATCGTAACATTTATCTCAGCCTTTCTACGGATAGAACAGCTCTACGTTTCCCGAAGAGAGAGAGAGAAAGAGAGAGAGAGAGAGAGAGAGAGAGAGAGAGAGAGAGTTTGAAGGCAACGAGGCCATAAAAAAGATTCTCTCTCTTTCTCTCTCTCTTCCAATTGAATTCGCGCACAAGCAAGTGAGATCTCGATTCGCGGAATAACTGAGACAAACGGCAGACATACACATACACACATACACGCGTTTATACACAACGTCGAGTTTTCTAGAGATGTTAGGATGCCAACGACGTATATATACATATATATAGGTATATCGATTTCGCGGCTCGTCGCTTTCGTGAATTTCTCTCTTTCTTTCTTTCTTTCTTTTTTTTTAGCTTCTTTATTTTGTACGTTATTCTTACGAATCGACACTCATACTCGCTTTGATAGTTCTAGTTTTGCTTGTTTTGTA
>JAPYZE010008081.1:0-12364 GCA_030522805.1 Leptomastidea abnormis
ACAGACGGAAGCCCCAATAACCAATAAAACTTCCATGTATACCCGATAGTGCTCGAGTGAGATATTCAAACGCCACTAGATACCGAACCCGACAGATCAGCATCTAAAATTTTCTTATATAGTAACCAGAGGGATTCTCTGACGCTTGCGAGAAAGTCTGACTCTGTGAAAAGCCACCTAGCGGTAACTCAAAACACTTCATCTCTCTCTTTCCCTCTTACAGAAATCTCATGATGACGTCACGAGCATAGTCATCTATAGGCGCGCTTCGCGCATAAGCAGATTTTGTTTTCTTTATATCTACTAAACTAAGCCAATCAGATGACGAATAAAACAGGGACATCAAAACTTTATTATAGGAATAAAAATTAAAAAAAATTAAAATAAAAAATTCATATCTATACAAGAAAAAAAAAAAAATCGATCTCGCAGAGTATGCGAATAAAGTAATGTCAGAGCAAAGGATGTAGATATTTACCTTCTCGTTACCACAGAGACACAACTTGACTCTTCGCTACGCATATCGAACAAACTGATGAAGCCAGTCAGCCAGACACACAGTGGAATCCCTCACTTGTCAAAATACAGAGACTGTATAAAAACATATTAAAAAAGGTTACTTATTATAAACGAGAAAATTTTGCAATGTCGGGATCTCGTGTAATCAAGTCAGCTGTGCCGCGCTATAATAAATCTCAAAATTCACGAAAATGCAAATCTGCCGTGTATACTTGGGACCGGCGTTCCTTTGAGCAGCATCGTCAACGGGTAGTATTTTTTAAAAAAATCAAAATTCTATTTTATTGCTTTTGCTTTATATTTTTTCTTTTATCTTTCTATTGCATTGTAAATTTTATAGAGTAATTATTTTAATTGTACAAAATTACTGTTCCCACGAAGCTCTGATCAATATTAATCTTAGTTTCTAATGTTTAAAAAAGAAGAGCTTATTATTAAAATAAAAAAGCTTATTATTAAATTAAAATTAAAATTTTACATTCAAGAATCAAAAAATTACAGAGAGAAAAGAATTCACATAATCATCTGCTGATAAGTTAGAAATCTCAAAATATAAATAAGTATAGTCTTCATGTATCTGTAAGAAAATAAAAACAAAAAATAAAAAAGGAAAGAAATAAAAAAAAATTAAAAATTGAAATGAAATGATTGTTTGTAAAAATTGCATTGCACGCAGGTACGTCATGCGACAGCAACGGTGAACATGAAGCCACCAGAACGCAGACCCCACGTTTCTTACGACGCGAAACGTTCGCAGTTGGAACGCGAGCGGCAGGCGCAGATAGCCCGCGACAATTTCATCCTCTTCAAACGTCTCACCGACATCATGAATGGCAAGCTTCAGCGCAAGTATCCACTTACCCAGGCAAAGTCTATGTGCATCAAAACTCGCTGATCACTTAGGACACATTTTTTTACCAGCTATTTTTTACATAACGATAAGACTTCAAATAAACTTAAGGAATTTTATATTTAAATTAAAATTTAATTATGTGAATTATTGAATATTTTTTATAATATACGCACAAGTATTCTATAAGCTTTTTTGTACCAATTTTTGTAAGTTTGATATTATTATTCATTACTTTTAATCGATGAAAAAAAATTTATACTAACTTTATAACGTGATTTATAATGAATAATTTGTATATTAATTGACATTTTTCATAATAAATATTGAAAAATAAAAAAAAAGTTTAATCTTAGAAGCTTTGGATTAATCTTCTTTAACTAACTAATCAATGCATCTTCAATAGACCGTTCAAAAAGTCTAAGCCTTGAAGAAAAAGATTTTCAACATTTCAGGGAATTATTAAATGGCACGGGGTTTTAAAAAAATTTCAAGCTAGCTTTTCACTTCAGTTATTATGCTCTGTTTTTTTATTATCAAATAGCATTGCATTCAGCGTGTAGCATATAAAATATCAAATTATCAATTGCAACAAGTTTTTCAGGTAATAGTAGTCCATAGTGCATAAACATTAAATTGTAAAATGTAAACAAATTTTCTTAATTAATAAATAAAATATTAAAACAGTATTTAAAAGTCAATTGCACTCAACAGAATTTTTTCAAAATTTAAAATTACTAAACTTTTCTATAAATAAATGCTATGCTGAACAATAAACGAAAGAACATATTTATAGGCGAATCGTAAGCAACATTTTTATTATTGTTATTATTATTTTCTTAATAATTTTATTAACAAGAATTAACAATAATTCTTTTAGTTTGTTTTGCTATGCGAAAAATACGTCTTAGCAAAGTTCTTAGTATTTACATATGTACAAGTTATTACAAGCACCAATATAGATTTCATGTTAAATCATGAAATTCAAATAATTCATTAATTTTTTCTTATGATACAAATTTAATTTAAATTTTCGTTTAAAATTTTCTCTTCTTGTATTCTTATCCGAGTCGATCAAATTTCGCAATGACTCCTTTAAAGAAGAATTTTAGTTTTTATTGTATTGATTATTATAAGTGCGCAGTGTTATAAATAAATCAAAACTGTAACTAGAATTATACTGATAAAATAAACGTACTTTCTTAGCGCACGCTCAACTGAAAGTTGAAATCGTCAGAAGATTTTAACGTTATTTGATTGACGATAAATATATGACAGTGTTTAGATGGCGAAATAAATAAGGCCCCTTAATGTTTCGTCGCTCAGTCAGGTTGGCAGGCCCGACTGCTTTGAAGTAACGCATTTCTCAGTCGCTTGCACTTACTTTTCACCGGGTACAGCTCTTTTCTGTGTCCGCCAGCAGGATGCAAAGATTGTTTTATTTTCAGTATTCGTTTCTTCTGTAACAGCATCAGCTAAATAATAGCTTAGCTATGGAACGTTGTCTCTCGCCGCCCGACGACGATGCTGACTTCTTGTTAACGCTCTTTGAGCGCTTCGATACCGGGACGGGTTCATTCTTTGAGAACGTCCATAGATATCGAAGTATAGAAGAGAAGATATGCGCTGCTGCCCTGGCTTTTTACATGGCTTGACGGTACCTCGGTGACCGTGTGGTCGTCATACTTGTACCATCTAAAAAAAAATTCAAATAAGTAATTATAATACACAACTGGCACAAAATAAAAATTAACAATCAAGCAGCTATCACTTATGTAATCACTCACTTGTTCTGGGCGCTAATTTTGCAATATGCCATGTAGTGTCCACGGTCCATCGTGCCGTGATGATTTGATATGGCGTAAAGATTATAACACGAGTTCTGAGCGTTGTTGATCGAATCGTCGTCCGCGACGAGGTACGGCCTAAGATCGAACCTGGCGAGTGGAAAGTCCACGGTCGTGTTTTTCTTTTCTAACCAACCACCGCTGTCACCGAAGCGGTTCAAGTGGATTACCACAATATGTGGCAGTTTGGCAATATCGAACTTTTTCTCGCCGTCCCGTGGCACCTTGCAGTTCGGGCAGTTCCAGCCAGATACTTTTTGGCCACTCACGAATTTTTTCACGCATTCCTATTAATACCATGACGAAAATTATTCATTGTATGCATTAAAAAGCATTGGGGTTGAATGTTAGATCCAAATAATAATAACGAATAATAATAATAAAAGGTGCATTTGTTCGAGACCGGCAGGGACATAGTTAGGCTGTTGAATGTCTCATACGTCGTACTATTCTTTTTGCAGTAGGTGCACTGCACCGTAGACCGAAGTAATCCAAAAAAGAGTTTTGAAATCATAGAGCTCTGGCCATTCGTAGACTTTTCCCACTCGTTTTCAATCGTCGTCAGTGGTCTGCTGTATGAAATTTTACTCTTCTAAAACATAATAAAATTGTATTATTATACAAGGTTAACGAATTTCAAGTGTTGGTGTATTTATTAAAAAATTCCAAATTAATGCTTGGCTTACCTTTTTCAGATCATTATGCATCCACTCGAGGAGAAACATCAAGAACTCATGGGAATCCTGTTGTTCCTGATTCTTGAACTGCAGTTTGTAGTGACCAACAATGACCTACAATTATAAAAACAAACATAATTATACACATGCATGCAAACATATATCTCAAGTATGTCTATGTATGCATTATTTATTTTTAATGTCCCAGTAAGACGAACGCAAGATTTAAATATAAACCCAACGATGCAATTTTAATCTAGCTTATACGTATAGCAATCAATCACAAATATACCTATATGTGTGTATATATATATATATATATATATATATAGTTGCCTACCGACGAGGTGATGTACGTATTAATCGGAGCTCTATGTATATTTCAATCAAAACAAATGACATCCTTATCAGGCGACTTTATAAAGATTCGAATAAATGTAATCTGTGTCCGATAAATTTGCCGCTCGCTACGCTTTTAAGCTCTGATAAGCCTAAAGTAAATTTTTCCTCGTTCCAAATTGTCATATGTAGGTATACAATACGGATATATTTGTATATGTATTACAATGATATAAAAGTGAACGAGCTTATGAATATAATTTGGCATACCTTGAGATCAAAGGGTGATATGCTTTTGTAAGTTCCTCGCCACAAGGCTTTAATCACGTGTGCAACTTCCTCGGCCACGCAAGTTACGTTTTTATCAGTGTTTATCAAATCATTCATATACGTGTCTTCGATGAAATACTTGGCCAGGAATTCGGTGTTGCTCAGGCACTGGATTATGCTGTTCATGTAGCAGGAATTGCCCAGATTCTTTAAGCCTGTGATGCCTGGATGCTGTGTGAAAAAAAAAAAAAAAATTAAAATTTTAGACATGCTCGTTATACAAATTTATTACATATTATAAGTTAAATTTGAAAAATCTGCATTTTGTATAAGAGATCGTTTAAAAAGACAGTCTATACGATTAAAAACCGGGGGCACAAGCTAATAATAAAAAAATGTTAAATAATATACATAAAATAAATAAAAACTTGTGATGGTTCTTTAGCTTGCATCCGCCACCACAACACATTTTATAATCACGTGCGATGACGTAGCATGGCCAGATTAATATTTGATTGTAAATTTTATAAATTATAAGTATGCATAAATACACATCTATATATCAATAAAATCTTTGTTAATCTAAGATTACAGATATTTAATTAAAACAGCTGTAGATAATAATTCTTATCTCGCAGCTACTCTTATAATTTTGTCAAGCATTTAATATACTCTCTCTCTCTCTCTCTCTCTCTCTCTCTCTCTCTCTCTCTCTCTCTCTCTCTCTCTCTCTCTCTCTCTCTCTGCTTTTGACGCTTTGGCAAAAGTCCCGATATCTTCGATATATATTATAATTTGTTCTTTACCAACAGCTTTTTTTTGAGTCTCTTAATCGGATATACACTCGCGCGTTTAAATGAATATTGATGCAGATTAATGAATGGTTGAAAAAGTTGCGCGAGACGACGTATAAAAACATTATCAAGCGCTCCAAAAAAAAAAAAAAAAGTAATTTTATCAAAGAGGAAGTACAGTACGTATACCTAAGTTTCAAAGACCTCGAAAAATATTTGCAAAATCTGTGCTTAAATTGATTTATAGTAAGTACATATTATATATCTCGGTACACACATTTATAACTTTTCGGTTGCTGATGCAACGAATAAGAGTTACGTGAGCATTTTTCACTTTACGTAATGTAAAAGGGGCACTATCATCATTTTTTTTTCCTTCCCAGGTAAATATAAGACACGCGCGCGCGCGCGAGGCTGGCAATTTTTCGCAAGCTTTGCAACTTGGGGCGCGTTTTTAAAGGTCACAAGGAGTAAAGTGACCGTCTTTGTGGTAAGGTTACTACTTATGACCATTGAAAATCCGTCTTAAGTTACAAAGCTTTCGAAAAATTGCCGCAGCCTCGATTGATCCACAGCAGTTAACTTTGATATATTACAAAGATACGTAAAATGGCAGTATGTATGTAAGTGTATCTGTTTATCGAAATAGCAATATTAGGTATATCGTCTGCGTTAAACGAGCTGTGACGATGAACTTGCAAGTTATCATTATCATTGAGAAGAATAAATGGGTCTATACAGGATGATTATAGAGGAAAAAAGTAGAAGCGAGTAGACGTGTCAATTATTTTAGATATAGATAATTTTCAAATGGTCGGCTCGGCGAGTTATTTAAACTTGATGTCCATTTGACTCTCAGATGCTTTACCGAGAACAAAAATCTTATATATTGCGAAGTAAAACACATAAAAAAGTCTCCGACCTCTTCGTCGCGCGCACTAATCATCATCGCAACGCGCGGTCCTTATCACAACCCGACGTTCAAACGACATCAACACTTTTTTTTCTTCTAATTTAGATTACATGCGTATTTTTTTTTTTTTTTTTTTTTTTTTTATAAATAACACACACACACACACACTTTAAAAAGTATATAAATAAACACTGAAAGAGCATATCGCACCAATAAAGCCGTAGATTCAAAATTGTCCGAGCAGTCCAGTATGAAGTCCAGCCCTGGTATCAAATTTTTTTTCACTCCATCCTTGATCTCTACCCTGCTTTTCTTTCCCTCCTCAACAACCCGATCCGTTCGATAATCCCACATATTTTTCACAATCAAGCCCAATAATAATTTGGCGAGTAAGACCACGAGCTACTAAACGGACTGACATCATCATCATCATCATCATCATCATCATCATCATCATCATCATCATCATCATCATCACGCGACACTGCAGCATCATTTATTAGATCAGTAAAATAGAAGAGATGAAACGCGCGACCATCATCAGCAACCAAACCAACCTTCTTGAAATAGCAGGTAATGTAGTGGGGTACAAGTTTGCTGCCTATAAGGTTAACCATTGCGAAAGTCACCCGCGCCTCTGTAACTGCTGCTGCTGCTGATCTGCTGACACACGATGATAATGATGTTGCACGAAACGAAGACGGACAGGGCCAAACGCATCCTTAAACTCAGTCAGCGATCTACTATATATACAGGCTATATTGCTACTACCTATATCTACAACTCTTGTTCAATTCTGTCAACTAACACCGGCTGCTCGTGGCGCGTGTTATGCTTTACTCTACTCTTATTGCGACACTGAACTTGATGCCCTCCCCCCCCCCCACCCCACCCCTTCCCGAGCGACTTCTTAATTGGATTGGGAAGCCCTTGGCGCGTGGCCGAGGTCTCTTTTCTCATCGCGCCAGGCACGTGACACGAGGTGCACGCTATTCTTTGCGACAAAACCCTTTCTCCTCCCCTGCTCGGTATAATTTTATATATATATATATATATATACATAGACAAAGCTGCGCTGACGTCATACTCGCGGTTCTCGACCCTTCGCTTGCAGTGGTGTCGTCAGCCCGAGTTTTCTTCTCTCTGTTTACCTTCGCGATTTATGCAGATTATAAGTATTATAAGCCTACACCCCACGTGCTTCGCGCTCTCAAATCTTTTTCATTGTCGCTCAATTTTGTCAAAGTGATGATGTATTCATGTAAAATTAAAGCTTATAATCGTATAAGTATACCTACTGCATGCAGATTTCTATCACCGATCGGATTTTATATTCGGATTGATTATAATACAAGCATAATATCTACTGAGTAATGTACGATGATTATGATGATGATGATGATGATGATCAACCGGTATTGACCGGCTCGGATTTCCTGAGCATTAAACATACTCTGGATTACAGTTCTTGAACTTTTGAAAATATTTTTATTTTCAAAAACAATAATATATATATACAATAGGAGGCAATTTACCGAATATTTTCATAAGCGCATGTACAGATACGGTGAATATTAATACTGTATTTTATAAATGAAAATAAAATTATGTAGATGTTATATATTTTAAAAAATGACTAGTTGAATTTTTATCGTCTACAAACAAGTTTCTACACGATTGAAGTATAAATTACTAACTTTTTTTTTTGTAATTTGATAAAAAATGTTACTTTTCAATGTAATCTTCTTAGTGTAGGTATATACATCAACGCTATACGAAAAAAAAACATGATAAAGTGATCGTGACTATGTCAATTTATCAGGTGATTTAAAACAATCGAAATAAAAATCAAAAGAAGTAAGGAAGAAGCAAAAGAATGTCGTCGTCGTCGTCGTCGTCGTTGTTGTTGTCGGGTATATAGTCAACATAGTCGTCAATTTAAATGAGCTCTCTTGAGCTCTCCACATCAATCATTAAATTTAGTCAGCATTAGCTACATTAACCGAGCACTTGGTATATCTATACTCGAAGCCTAAATACGTCGACTTAATATTATGTAGGAGGCTTTTTTATTTTCTTGCACTGAATTGTTAAATGCATTAAACAACAACAGCTCGTTTCGATAATAAAAATCTGGACTTCAACTGACGCAAATAACACATCTTATTTTTTTACAGCAATATAATATCGATTTTTATTCGGATCTTACTTTAAACTTTACATAATGAAAGTGACGCAGTGTGTGTATAGACTAGAATTTTGTTTGTAGCTAAAGACTTGCGGCATGATTTCTCATCGAGACATTAATAAGATTTAATTGTATTTAAAAAAAAAAAAAAAAAAAAAGAAAAATTGTAATAAAAAAGGTTTGATTTGCATGATTACCTATTTAGAAATTGAATATTTATTTCTTATAGGTATTTGCAATTTGATCATTGAAACATGATTTTTCCTACCAAAATAAGAAGTTTTCTAACTTTTAAAAAGAAAAAAAAGTCAATGAATAATATAATTTATTCACAAGTATGGTTTACCTTAATTATAATTATGGAAAAAAATAATAAATAAAGAGGAGAGGTCAAAAAATTAAAATCAAAATGTATTATTATCAGATAATATATAAAGATAGCATCATAGTATAGAGAAATAAATCATGACATAAATCATCAATCCTTAAGATGCAACCTCCAGTTACCGGCTTTTATTTCCTTAAACAATACTCAGGGCTGCTTTTCCGCCAACCTCCATTCGAGGATTCATAATATATAAGGAGGAAAGTAAACACGCCCATGACAAGCAATGCTACCACGAGTCAACACTCCTTGATCCGAATCGCTTCGACTTATCAGTTTTATAATGTATAAAATACGGTTTATATGTACATCTTTAATGTTAGGTATGTATATATGTGTGTATATCTGCACGCGCGCCTTCAACGACGGGGCCCCGGCGGCGCGCGAGTGAACACCGAGTCCGATAAGCGCGCGCGATCGGAAGGTCATTTTGCATACATATATATATTTTTTTTTTCGTGACGCGTGCATACCTGCTTCTTATATATATATATATATATATATATATATATATATATATATATAAAAAAATTTTTTATATCGTCAATGTAGTTTTATGATTGATGGTTTTGAAAGAAAATTAGAGAATTTAAACTATTACCTATTACTAGACATTGTTTTATTATTATTATTATTATATTAATATTGAAAGATACATTTTATAAATTATAATATTCAAATTAATTTATAATAAAAAAATGTTATTTTTGTAAATTTTATTTGTAAGTAGATAAAAAAAATTTTAACAGTTGCTACTTAATTTAATGACAATATAACTTAAGAATGAAAATGATAATGATATATTAATAATAAATTAAATTAGTTTTAAAACCGAAAGAAAAGTCCCTTCATACCGTTACCCAGTCATACAATATTATAAAAGATAAGCAATTTAGTCTATATACTCACAGGGTTGCGTTTGTCAACGACGTTGAAAAATTTAATTTGCACCATTTTTTTCAATCGGTATTAAATCAACGATTAGGAATTTCCAAGCCCCAAGCAAAAATTCAAGCCAAAGTAATCAAGGAAGAGTAGATGTGTAAGCCAGTATAGGTATATCTTTACTCAAGAGACAAGAAGCGAGCACTAAGATTATGATGAGGAAGAAGAACGGCAGGCAGGCACACCGATTGACTCTCCGGCTCGGAGCTTGTAAGACTGTCTGCAGACAGGCGGTCGGCAAAAAATGGCAGAGCCGCGGAGGGCAGATGAGGAGGAAAAGGAGGAGAAAGGAAGAGAGAGAGAGAGTATATCTACCTATCTCTGGCAGTCTCTCGCGAGGGCGACAACGCGTGATAAGGAAATTATCGCACATCAGACGTAACCACGTCACATGAGTCGACGACAAGCCGAGCGTGTTTCGCCTCCCACCCACCCACACCACCTTCTCCTCCTCCACTCTGAGCTCTACTGCTGCTACTCGAGTCGTGCTATCTTACCCCTTCCGATCACTTCTCGCCAGCTATGCAGCTGTATAAAATTTTAACGTGTCTACCGAGATGTATAGTCCTATTGGTATATATAACTATATATATTGCTATAATGATACTCCTTCGCGAAATTGCAGTCACCGATACTATATTGTTTGAATTGCGGTATTTGCGTTAGTCGACGGGAATGCAAATCGATTTGGAAATCGGTATGCCAACCTACGTGGGTGAAGAGTATCTCAGCACTCTCTTTTTTTTTTTTTTTTTTTTTTTTGACCCTATGCATAAAATGCAAGATGGAAAAAAACGAGGTATGAAGGCGTAAAACGGATTGTCTCTTGAACTTCTATCCGCACTGCAATGTTGTCGTACGTAGTTATACGTCACACATGTATATAAAACCGCTACGTGTATGACGACGACGACGACACATACGCAGTGTAGCGTGGCAAGGGCAGAAGAGGAGGAGAAGAAAAAAGTGGAGTACGACTGGAAAATCCACATTATATTATATCTACTCTGCTGCTGTGTTTGCTAATTCGCTTGCGCCACATTTTTTACCAGACGAGCACGCAGCGAGAGTATAATATATCTATCTCATCATCTACTTACACCCCTACATCGCGTGCTCTACTGCTAGCGCAAAATGCTTGCGTCTGGTATATTATGTTGATGTAAACAACATCTTAAGCGCAGAGCAGCTGCTGTCATGGTCAAGGCTATACGGATTTTTTTTGTTCATTCCGATAATTTTCTCTCTCCCCGATTTTTCCGGCTTGCGGACGCGAGTAGCTTGTGTACATACATATATTATATTTTTCAATCGCGCGCTTTTTTATTACGTGGAGATCGGAGTCCGTCGATCGGAGTTTTGTAATATCCACGCGCGTGCGCGTTGTTTGTGCGCATTATACCTATATGCTGTAAGAGTAAAATAATAATAATAATAATGAATAATAATATTACATAAAAGTCTCATTTTTTGTTCAAAATTATATTTTATGCAAACCCATCACGCACGTATACGCACGCGTAAACACTTGATTATGATATATTGAATAATATACCAAAGTTTCATCTTCTTGTCTGCTTCGATAAAGTGGTCTCCAATTTTTTTTTTCTTTCTTTTTATTCTTTATTTAATTATGAGTAGATAGACACACACACATACACACACACACACACACACACACACACACACACACACACACACACACACACACACACACACACACACACACACACGTGTAAAGCAAATGTAACGTCAGTCTTGATTATTCGAGCACCTCGCGTATAATTGTCTCATCCACACTCGTGACCGAAGAATCGTTAAAAGTAGTTCTCGCTAAATATAGACATACGTAAAATGCGAATAAAAAAGAAAGACCGATTTGTAAAAGAAAACAGGTGTGCTTGTACACTTGCCAGATACAATAGAGGTGCATACACCTATACAAAATGTGTCTTCTTTATTATGTTTATTAAATTATGAAATAAGCGTGACCCAAACGTATCTACGTAAATCGATCGAAGCATACAACTTTACTTAATGAGTTTAAAGATCGAAACCCTTTTCAACTCAGCATCGCTGCACGCGAGTAGCAAAAACGTGGTCACACTTACAAGTGCATATTATAGAAACAAACGGCATTTATCGTTAATCCGAAAAATGGAATTATGCGCGCGTCATATATAGCGAGGTAACTGCGCACTCCCTGCCCTATTACCGCATTGTCGATAAGCCTGAGAGAAAGATATTGGCCAAGATCGATATACGCCTAGAGCATACACAAACACACAAACGTAACGGGAGGTTTTTCCAATGTTATCTTTCAACGTTCGGAGACCAGGTGTACGTATAATAATCTCAAAGGGCGAATAAACTTTAATTAATGGTCTTTTGCAATGATCCATGAGCTGTGCAAGAGAATCAAGTCAGATTCGCGATTTCTCGCGACTCACTCCATCCGTTTCCCGGGTTTTCCTTTGATAAGCCTTCGGCTTATGAATAGATAATAAGTCATCAGGCTGATTTAGCTTTCCGTTTACAACTTTGAAAATGACGTTATAGCATTTATTGCTGTAATGGTTGTACTACTTTGAACATTCTTTACGTATATATATATATATATATATATATATATATATA
>JAPYZE010008096.1:0-17523 GCA_030522805.1 Leptomastidea abnormis
CGTTTGAAACGAAGCTTAGCTGTAATTAGTGAATATAATATATTAAAGAGAGATGAAAATGAACTTGCTTCGAGTTTGTTTTATTTGATATGCGATTTTCATCGTTAAAGTAAGTCAACGTAATAAAAAAATATTTGCTTCGTATTATTAGTTGTATAAACTTTATTTGACTATGATCTATTTTTCACTTGAAAGTACGTTATTTATTTTAATTATGAATTACGTGTTATTATTTAAAATAAAAAAACTTGACTAATATGTTATTAATATGAAATAATTTGTTTAAAGAAATTTTAATAAAATGTCTCATACGCTCTTTTTGATATAACTCATAATTATTTTAACCCTTAATAATACAAAAAATAGAATCACAAAATTTTTTAATTTAAAAAGTAAAAAAACAAATAGAAAATACACCAAAAATAGTAAACATATAAAGACTACCATCATATCACAAAATATCCCTCCTATAATACATACTTATATAATCAATCGAGTTTTTGAGAAACAATAGGCCATTGTAAAAACAATTCTACGCAGACGCGCGCGCGCATGTGTGTATGCGTCCTCCCTATGAAAGGCCTCATTAAAAGCCAGTTCATCAACGTCACATTTAACGGGGCGCGAGAACAGCCGAGCATTTAATCGCTCAATCTCCAAGCTCGTATATACACATGCACACTCGGTTATATATCTATATGTGTATACGCAATAGTATATAGTGCAGAGTTTACATACTCGACCCCTCGTGCGAGATCCACATGTGTGAGTCAAGTATGCAGAAATAGATGCTAGCGAGGGATTGCGCTGGTAGAAAGGAGGAGGGAGTGAGAATAGCAAGTCGCCGTTGGGACGCGACGACAAGGTAAACGTCGTAGAGGCGCCTCGGCGCTTTTACACATACACACATCATCGTCCTCGTCGTCTTTGTTGTCGTCGTTCTTGTGGTCGCTTTTTCGCGCTAGAACGTACATGTATATGTTAGCTTTACAAGCGAGCTTTTGAAATAAGCATTGGCAAGCTCGAATAAACGCCGTTTGGGAGAAAAGTTATGCTCGTGTGGGGTTGTCGAAATGCTTGAAAGAGATTCCGGATGTGAGCTTTTGCCCTGCCATATTTTTTTGTATCCTGCTTCCGTTGCATACATTATTTTGTAAATATTTTTTAAGGTATTATATACAAAAATACCTAGTTGAAAATTGTAGACAATTAAAAAGTTGATAATTAACACAGTTGAAAAATTATATTACAGATTATTTCAAACAATTTTCTCTAATAAATAAAAAAATACTGCAAAACAGCAAACGTACCCTAATTATACATAAATATCTTATTACAAATTTTTTTTTTCAAAGTCCAGCACATAAATATTAAAATTCAATCTCAAACGACTAAAATTTTACCTATACAATTGTAAATCATTCATTTCCAAGACATATGTAAAATACAAAACACACTCGTACAAACCACTCGTATAAGCTAACAAAAATTAAATAATCTTCACAAACACAAAAACGTCATACAGTGAGGAACATCAACTGTATCAGAAAAAGCAGTGTTATACAGCAATATAGCCTTTTACCCAAAAGTTGCATTATTCAGACTCGTGAAGACGGTCCAGGCCAAGGGATAGCTTTGGATCGATCGTCGCGCGCAAGCTTGCGCAAGCATAGCTGCCCACCTATAGTATCCTTCTCTCCTTTAACTTGCCACTACAGGCGCGTATACACGGCCATTCGCCAGATTACGATTAAACATTAATGCCGAGACGTTGGTGTCTGATACAGATTAATGCGCTGCTCGGCCTCGTGGGATCGCTATTTGTCTCGTATGTCCTTGACGCGTACACACTATATGGAGAAGATGCTTTAGTGAAGTTATACATTATACGTACATATACACCGATTGCCTGGCAAGTCTCTCTTTTTCTTATTATACGTTTCTGCTTGACGAGTCTGAGTGAACGATAAAAATGAAGGTATCGCTAGGTTTATGAGTGGAAAGACAAGAACTAAGTACTGATCTATTATTATTAGTCAAGTATATTTGACGTTCATTTTTAATGACTTACTGCATAATGATAATCAAACTGATTAATTTTTTTTTTTAACAATCTATCAATTGCATTAATCAACAAATGAATATCAATAAAATTAATCAATTAATAAAAATAGCAGATTGTTTTGTATTTGACGACAAGCGGATATAAATAGAAATTCTGATATGGTCTATAACACGTAGCTCAGGCAATAAATAATAAGCACGAAGTAAATAATTTTTGACATGCCCCCCATCGGCTTATCTTTAACTCGAGACCTGTTGTATAGTAGTCCCTTATCCAAACTGCGCGATGACGCTATCTTTCTCTCCCGCGACGCAATTCTTTAGATGCTTTTAACATCTATAGTATTTTCTTAAAGCAGCAGCTTCGAAGGCTATTTTCGCTGCAATGTATGTGTGTGTGTGTATATGTGTCGTACATATACAGGGAGAGTTTCGGTTACATGATGAACGGTGTCGCTGGGTGGGAAGGCATTTATCCTGAGATAGCGTCTCCGGGGAATACGTTGGCAGTACATATATAACAGTAGCAGCAGCAACGTCGTTGTGCGATTGATGTGAGCTTATTTACCCTCGAGAACTTGTCTTTTTCTATCTCCAACTATGATAGCTGAAGAATTGCAATTTATATACCGGAATAGGAAGCTCATTTTAATTTTAATAGATATGTGTGTNNNTTTTTTAGATTTATTTTTGTCACAAATTTTAGAACTTCAAATCGATTGATCAGATATTGATCGTTGAGCTTAAGAACCGACAACTTTCAAAAAATCATATAAAGCCAATGAAATTACAATCTCATTCCCAAAATTCCGTCCTAATTGTTTTACACGACCTCTTAAAAGCGAACTCGTTAGTCAAAAATATCATTTAAAAGTCTGAGTTCATACATCAAAAAAAGACTACATCCTATATAAAATTGAATTGCCGTACGCGAATTTTGAGAAATCGGAACATCGTTTAGGGTATATAACTCTGGCAAATTTTTCGTCGTACATCCCTTAAGAATAAAAACAAATTACTGTACACGACTGGATCTCGATTGAAAAGTGCCGCAAATTTCGGTTGGTTTGTAATTAATGACGAACATCGATGTCGGAGACACGCCTGTGTTGTATCGAGTCGCTCCGCTTTAATGACGAGCAATTACGTCGAGGTAATTAAATGACGCGTTTTTCACGATGTAAGGCGTCACCGATCGAACGCGCGATACGTTAATTTTTCTCCGAAGTTGTTTTTTAGGTGAGGTAGTGTCCTGAATAGAGGGTATGCTTTGAAAAGTCCAGGTGCTGGTTGGGTTTATATTTTAATTTATTAGACTTTTTTTAAAATTGAAATAAAATTTCTATAGGGTATAAAAAATTTAGTCAGGATTTAATGTTACTTTTTACAAATAATTACAAGTGTTTAAATTATTGAAATAATATTGTTGATTAAATTAGTTTTATTTATGTTCTGATTTAAAGCAATAAATTCTATCTTAATAAATAATAAATGTTTCCTGAGTACGGCAATAATTCATCTTTGAACATGTCATATTTATGTTTTCTCGTCATCACACATTTTTATCATCATTTTGATAACTGACATAAATTGCAAAAATGATTTGGTATTTATTTATCACTGTTACTTTTATAACAATGCAAATCATTTTAAAACACGATACTTTTTTTTTCTTATTTTTCAAAATCACTTATTTATCTGAAAAGACGTCGATATATTTCTCTCTTGAATATAACCGAACTTCGAGTGTGTAAGAGAACTTAGTTTGTATTCAGAAAAAGTGACCGGACAAATGACTTCATCAACTATGAAAAAGTCGCTTCGAGAAGCCCAACCAAAAAGACATCAGTTTGGACGAGTGAGCATTTATCAGTGTATGTCCAGTTTTTGCGAAGGTCGCATTTCGTGACTGGCTTCGAGAGAAGTAATCGATCGATTTCTCACAAGAGGTTGCGAGGAAAATTTATGACCAAGACTTTTAAACTTATTTTTGTTTAATAATAATATGTCATAAAGAAGAATATTTTAAATTTATGTATCCCTCAATAAACTGATTTAATTTTATTTATAAATAAAAAATATTTGATTAATCAAATTTTAAACAACAATTTTAACGACAGCAATTAATTCGAAAGTAATGAAATGTCGCCGATACTCTTATCGTTTATTTCTTTTTAATTGTGCCATTTGTTGATATTGACTATCGCAAAGCTTAAAAAAATGTCTGGAGATACAAGTTTAAATGACACTTTTATTCTTATCGGAATATGAAATGGCAGTTACATTCGCATAAAAATGTCAAAACTTGTGCTACAAAAAAAAATATGATGACTTACGCCAAGATATGCGATAATTTTCTGTATGTCAATGTACCAGTACACAAGCAAATACATTTTAGAATAATTTAAGCAGTTCAATTTAAAACTTACTCTCACACAAATTGAAATAAAATGCAATTAAAAGTAAATTACCGCTCATCATAAATAGAAGCTTAATTGCTATACAATTTTTGACCTCCCATTGTACCAACATTCCATAAATTATAAAAAAAACACACATACTTAACAAAAAATAAAAGTAAAAAAAAAAATCAACACATCGTCAAAAAGTACCAAGACTTTCAACGTCAAGTGTACACGATAATTGCAAGTATCCATTTTGCACCGGCTTCAGCTCTCTTAAGTTGGGGGTATATCAAAGCAGCACACGAGAGGCCCAGGGAAAAAGCTGCAGCAACGTAATTCGTGTAATTATTGTGTAAGCCGTTGGAATAATATCGGCTCTCGTACTCGTACTCGCAAGCTGACAAAAATAGAAGTAAAGGATGGAAAACGAAAATGAAAAAAAAGCTTTCAAGAAAGAAGGAGGAGGAGGAGGAGAGTAGCGTGTAAAAAAGAAGCAAGACGCGCGCGACCGCCATGCGAGAGGTCGTAAGGTCCGCGTTGAAAACCGCAGAGGGAAGTCAAGGGGGTCCAGTGAGGAAGGAAGGAGGAGGAGGAAAGAGGAGGAGAGATGATGCGGTCACGGGGTCTCGGTGAGATTAATGTGTCGCCTCATATCGCCGGTGATTGACAGCCGTCGTGACCGCGACAAAGCGCCGACATACACACACGTAAATTTCATCTTCTGTGTATACATATATATACACACACATATATTGTACGTATAAGCAAGTTGAGTGCTCTTTTCCGCGCTTCTGCCAGTTTCTCCTTGGATCCCCGTAGTCAGCAGTTATTAACCTCTTCTCGGGGATCATACGTATGTATATAAAAAGCGCTCCTTTCCTCTGCTGGCGCGCATGCACGTGTCACGCGTGTCACGAGTCGATCTTAATGATCACTAAATGCTCGAACTTCACTGAGCTGCCATCATAATATCCACTAGTCTCTCGTGCTTCTGCTGTATATGGCTGTGCTTTATTATTATATAGACATATATGTGTATGTAGCCTCTTTTGGTTTGCCGCTATATTGGAGAAAATTAGTTTCTCGTCTTACAGACCGGAATTCCGCGGGTATACGTATAATGTAGACGTCAAGTGTTTAGAGAGAACGAGCTTGAAATTTATTTGAACTGCTAATCAAACATGACCATCAATGTTTTCATTACTTTTCAATAATTTATGATTGCGTATATCTATTCGTATAGTTTGCTTTTAAGATGTATTTATTGGTTTTTTTTATTTTTTTGGTGTTTACGGTAAATGATGATTGCATGTATATAAAGATGCTGAACAACTGTATATACATATGCACGAGCATAATTATAAAAACAATTTTATTTTTAATAAAATGAAAAATAAAAAAATTTTAATCTTATTAACTGAATTAAACGATAAAAAGACATCCCCTTTTGAGAAAAGGAAGAGTATATAGGAGCAAAATACAAAACGGTGCAACGACGGCGTACAAAAAGTGATTAGGTCCCTTCCTTTCCGAAGCCCATGGAGGACGTCAATTAGGATCCCGTCCTTCCTTTTCTTTCTTCTTTCACCTCTTTCTCCTCCTCCTCTTCTTCCTCGCCGCAGCTTTATTCGGGACCAAAGAGAAAGGGTAATTAGATAAGCGCGCAATTTCCGGACTCAGTAACTCCTTCTCTCCCTTCCTCCCCTTAACCAGCATCTGCGTTTGGCCAACTTCTGTCCTCGTCTCGACGGTGCAATTCACGCGTATTTACATCTCCCGTGGGAGGACCGCGGAGAAAAAGCTCCCAACGTGACCGAGCTGACTCGCGAATTTTCTCGCGTAAGAGAAAGAGATACACTTGGTGTATGGAGCTACCTACCTACCTACCCCTTTCTTTTCTCTTACCCTCGACGTCTTGAAAGAAAGGGTTAATTAAAAAAAACAAAAGCTATCTACGCCATTAACGGCAGTTTGTATGCGCCAACGCTTACGACTATACAACCTGGTATAGTATACTATTTGTATATGTATATACCGCCACTCTTGCCGCATCTTACAATTGCTGGCGAAACGACCTTAACGGGCTGTAGAAAAAAAGAAGTGAGGAGAAAAGATCGAAGAATAGGGTCTTGGTATGAGCGAGGAAGCTGCGTAGCAAGAAGATTTTCTAATGCTCTTCTGCGTATGTAGCAGTGTAGTTTCAAGGAAGCTCGCTTCATCGAGATTTTTGAGCACGTATTTTTATGTACTTTTTTCCTTGTGAGCAACTGTATATAGCCCAGACATGGACTTGTATGATTTTGCTGATGTTAAGTTATAATAATAGTTATTGTTGCTGATAGCTTTGACAGCTTATACCTTTGTGTAATCTGGTCAATTGATTTGCAAATAAAATAATTATCTGTAAATGTAATCTCTACTTTTTAATCTGATTCATCTTTCTTTTTGAAAATATATTTCACATTATTTACACTTATAATACTTCAATAACTATGGATTTCGTATAGCTTAATCGGCTGTATGTAGGCTTCGCAATTCACATGTCGTGGGTTCGATTCCTTGCGACTACCGGTTAGCAATTACGCGAGAAATCACATGCCAAAATATGCTCAATAGCGTTCAAAAGGCTTTAAAACAAAAATAAGTTTGACGTATAATTTTCTATCATTTCTGTTTTTTGAAATTCAAATTTTTTTTATATTCTTATTTTTTTATTGATAAACTAATATTTAAAAAATAGACGATAATATACTCAAAATTTCTTATCCGCTCTCCCAATGAGTTCCCAAAATCCGCAAGTTTCTTTTTTTGTAGCAATATCCTAAAAACTACAAAAAAACACACATCTCATTTAATCTCAATTCTCCGAAAGTCGTAAACAACTGATCCGATCTACTCTCTGATCTGCCATTGTAAAAAGTAATAGATTCTGAAAAGTCCTCTCTGACAACATGATTGTGTGCTCTGAGATCTTTCATAGTCAATTCAAGGCAAAAGAATGGTGAAGTAACAAAATTCGTCGTCTCGCGTAAGGTAAAAAATAAAAGGACGAATGAATGTCGTGAGTGTGTAAAAAAAGGGGGGCACGAATCTACGCGGAAGTGTCGTGTCACGGAGCATCGCTATACATGCGCAGGGGCTATTCTATACACAACACCGGACTAATTGGATCGAGAACGCGGGGGTTATTATTACAGAGGCAATTTCGGCTGGTAGTCCGATATCATCTCCATGCGCCCAAGTCTTTTTCTTTCTCTCTCTCTCTCTCTCTCTAGTAGAGTTTGAAAGAAGAAGGAATATAAAAATAACATGGAAAGCAAGAGACTTGAGTCTTCGCTGGTATTATTTAAATTGACTGTTATTACCGTATCGTATAATTATATTAACTTCTGGTGAACCGCGGCGAATGGTAGAGAGAGAGCGAGAAAAAAAGAAAGAAAGAGGGTATAAGAAATTTTTGGGACCACGTTGTTAATGTTGTTGCGTGCTGTTGTCTCTATGTGTTTTGCCTCACACTCTATTTATAAAATCACAAACGACTAACGGTGTCTTGTCTTCCCCATCATATCTTTTTTTTATTTATATTTTTTCGCGTTTTAATTTTTTTATATTCCGTGTGTATGTGTTCTATTATTAAGACGTCTCTCTATACAATTAAATTTCTTTAACAATTTCACCTAGTACATTCCGAGTAGCTTAGTATACGTGTATAACTTTTTTAACCAACATTTTAATTAACCACGCAAAGTTAACAAAAAAAAATTTTATAACCCACTTGTGGTTTTGTAGCGTGAGATCGGTCGTTATAAAAAATCCATTTTTTTTTATAAAAAAGTCTAAAAAGAAAACTATAGAAGATCACCATTCGCAAAATTAATTATACACAAGCCATTTATCACAGTTGAAACTTCTCAGTGCTGGTATATTCCGAATAAGACGTATCTCAATTATTCATCCCTCGTAAAAGGCCAATGCAAATAGAAAATATAAGCTGAAAATCACACATACACGTTATATACTAAAACCGCAAGATATGATATTCCATGGCTAATAAACGTTAGACCAAAAGCTACGGTGTATGTGTGTGTGTGTGTGTGTGTGTGTGTGTGTGTGTGTGTGTCAAGCTCAAGTCAGACACGTCGCACGTCTTGAAACGCTTTAATTACCCGCGGCGAAAAGGCAAAAGGGATACACACACGTTGAGAATAAAGAGTTAGAGCCGCGGTTTTGCGAAGAGACACGTGTCAAGGGAGAGGCCGGTAAATCTTTTTGATGCGCCTGCGGTAAATATCGGACCGTGCGGAGATGCGTGAGAGAACGAGATGCAATATCCCACCAGAGAATCCAGCACCCGCTGCGTCTTCCGGTGACCGGTCAGTTGTCCGGCGCCTTCCCTGGCTGCCAACGATTTTCACGGGTGCTATACAATATACTACAAGAGACCTGCATGATACTGTAAATGCTTGGTGTGTGTGTATGTGATTCTGGTTGCGCAAATCGATTTTGTTCTTTATCTTATACTCTTTTGACGCTTAATGATTATTTATTGCGATCGCGCCCGTGTGGCGCAATAAGTAATATCCAGCGATTAATAAAACGAGGGAACCCAGATATCTTGGGCCCCCGAGAAATTCATACATACGGGCGCTTTGGTTATAAAAAGAGCAAAGATCTCCTTGGGTGCTGCTGCTGTATAAAGACGGCTGAAACCTATGTTAATGGTCGATTGGAATTATTTTATCAATTGTAGGGGTAGAAGGGGAAAAGGGGGTGGAGGGGAGTCTGTGTATAATCGGTCAACGCGAATCAATTCGTATTGCAGTTAAAGTTACGAGCAGAGAACGTTTAACGAGGCATATTACAATCGTTGAGACTTGTAATTATTTCTTAAAGGATATATATCGATATTTTTCACAGGCTGAGATCGACTATGCCAACTCGGTTCCCGCGCGCGAGTGTGTTTAAAACGTTCTCGTGATTCTATGTCAAGTATAGGGTTTTGTGTATGGAATTGTAATTAATGTTAAGCGTGGAAAAAATGTCTTTTTACTTTTTATTTATTTTTTTTCAAGAGAGCAAATTGTAAATTCATATAAATTAAAAATTGAAAACATTGACGTATTGCTTATATCAACTTGCGGTCAATAATTATTTATCTGCCGCGATCTATTTTTGTGTTTGTCGAGATATGATTAAATGTATAGCTTAGGCTTATATTGTAACATATTGCGATCGTGAAAGAAAAAAAAAATTAATTTTGATTGAAAGTTGATACTCTGCAATTTTCTAGGTTCTGATTTTATACTTGATTTTAAATTTTCATTTTACGGTAGATTACTGCGATAGTTAATTTTCACTATTGAACATTTATTTTTTTCTAAACAATTTATGTTGTACATAGATATAAAATCACATATTTATAATTTTTCAACCCAAACCCATCTATTTATTTCTAATAAAATCTACAAGCGATATTTATCGAATCACAGCAGCACACAACTCTATTTAAAATATAACGGTATAAGCAATATTTATCAAATCACAGCACAACTTCATTTAAAATAGTTAAAGTATAATCCAAGAAATTAAGAAAAATAATTGTAAAAAGAAATAAGATAAAATTTAATAAAATTTTAATCTAACACACAGCATATTTTCTCATATCATATCAAGTATATATTGCCACATTCTCAACAATGGATATATCTCTCTCGAGCGTCGACACACTTCATTATCTCTTCTCCGAATTTCCCTCTCTCTTTCTTTCTCTCTCACGTATCACATCTCAAAGCTCCCAAGTCCCAGCGCGTTTTGTCAATCAGTTCTCCCAAGAAGCAGCATCGCGTATACGCAAGCTCGTCAATATTAATGCACTGTACTACACTTGGGTCACGCCACTGTCCACTTCATAAGAAAATACACGAGAGATAGAAAGCAAGAGAAAACCACCCCTTAAACTCTGCTAAGGGTAAGGGGGGATGGAGATCGGATATATATCGCAAAGTTATCTTTCCCTCCTCCCTCCCACAAATATATATGTATTAATGCGAGTGATATATCAGCGGTGAGCGCGTGGCAAGGGACAAAACCTTAAATATTGGATAAGTTAGTCCGGCCAAGAAAGAGAGAGAGGTCGAACTAGCCCGTGCTCTCGAGACCCGTCGGGACCAAATCTTTTTTTCGGGGTCGAACACGAGTGATGGATGGCCCGACGCTGACTGTCATAACAACTTTTCGACCGCGGATTTTTCCCATATTTCCCGGGGATCCATATCGCGCGTCTCTTTTCACGTATATGTATACGAATATGTATACCACGTACCGGTTCTTTCTTTTTTCTTCCGAGTACTGGGATATAGCTACTCTTTTGCTATATAGATATATACCTACGAGAGTAGAAGCTTTGCTTGTGGTCGACAAAAACGACGCGTTAATCCCTCCCAGACATCCTAATGATGTATCTCTTGTTACTTATGTATGGTACGAATGATAGAGCGAGAATCTTTTGCTCTATTTCGCCTCGCTTATACTTTCTCAATGGCGTGATTCTTCGATTTCCTGAGACTTTTAGACGAGTTTTTATATGGACGAGAGAATTACCCAGGGCACTTGGTGCTTGATTGAGATATTGAGAGTGATATGAAAGTGGATTTTTGGATTATGTTGAGAAAAAAATTTAGCGAAAATTAATTTTTTTTTTTGGTTTATAAATATGTGTTAGATTTTTAAGTAATTGAGATTTCCAACTTATTTTTTATGTATTAATCTTATATCTTTTTGTTTAAAAAATTGTTGTATTATATAAATATATTGAAATATAACTTACATTAATATAGAATGTAAAATAAGAGCCTGGAATGACTAGTGATTGGAGCGCCAGTTTTGTAATTCACATATCGTGGGTTCGATTCTAAGCGTCTGTCAACTGAGACATTGCACGTGCTATCACATGCCAAAATACACTCCATGATGTGTTAAAGAGGCTTTGCGTAAAATAATAACTGTAAATCTGTGCTGCTTAATACCATTCTGTAAATATAAAATCAATTTGTCATAACTGTATATCATACAATTTTTTTTCAACAAAATAAAATATTTCGTTAAAAATTTAGATTGATAAAATATTAATTTTTTAATATAAAAATATATCATAAAAAAGTTTTACAAAACATTAATTAAAAATAAAAAAATAATTAAAAAACTTAATCTTGTAAAAAAAGACGTGAGCAAATAACTTTAAAGCTAGATACCCACAATTCAACAGCCAAAAGACAAACTACTCGGATGTTCACGCGTTTATTGGATTCGGTCCTGATAATTCTCTCCTAAATCATGAAGCTACGACGCAGGAACTGCAGCAATATAGCAGCAACAGCTGTAGCGTAAAAGCAAAGGCAAGCCAGCGGCAAGGTTCCTTTGCTAATTTCACTGGGTTAGTCTCCACGGGGTCGTGGATTATAATACGCAAACGGCAGTGGTAAGAGAGTCAGTGAATATCAGAAAGCCAAAGCGCCCCAGAGAGAGAGAGAGAGAGAGAGAGAGAGAGAGAGAGAGAGAGAGAACGAGAGACTACGGCAAAAGGGTTGATTCTCGCGGGAGACGTAGACTTTAGGCTCGTCGTGACACACCGAGAAAGCATATAACCCACACCCTTTCTCTCTATACTCCTTACGTCCCGCGCTTCTGGCTTAATAGAAATATCGCACAATGAGCACTGGTACTGTATATACATATTCGTGCCAGTCCTTAAGCGACCGTAGCCTTAGTAAACGCTTACGCGGCAAGCTTGCACCCTGGGGCTGTGAGAATTTCCACTCTTGCAAGCTTCCGGATCAAGGGAGATATGACTAACATATATAAATTCGCTATGCATACGACATTTGTGTAATTGCGAGAGAGCCTACTGTGTAAAGATAAACGCACAGCCGGAGGCGAAAATAGAGAGCCTGTTGACATTTGGCTTAAGGAATGCTTAAGGTTACTCTATACTTGTATAACAAGCGTTTGTACGCGTAGCTTTCGATTTTACTAATGTTTGCTGTCGCTTTATTATATCAATGATGTTTGGGATCATAATTTTATTTTGATGTTGCTTTGTGAATATTAATTATTATAAGTTTGTTTTATTTTATTTTTGATTCATTTTTACACTATATATTAATACGTCATTTTTAAAAGAAGGTTATCATAGTTAATTTTTAATCATCACTTTGATTCGTTAAAAATTTGTCAATTCTACGAAATTAATGTACTAATAGTCCATTTATATCAGAAACCTATATTTGATAAGTAGAAATAGCTAAAGGAAATACATGTAAGTTCATTGTCTATTTCTATTATTAAGCTTATTATACAGTGTATCGCAACTAAAATAGCTATAATCGGTCAATAATTTTTTTTGTTCCATCACATCTCGACGACTGCTTACCGCCCCTTTCCAAGAATATAATTATATTCAAGTGACAGAAAAATGTCAGCTTGCGTGCGTAAGTTTCGCAGAAGCCAGCTTGTCGGTTGCAGTTTGATATCAGCCTGAGCATATATATAAAGCAGTTAATGTCACGAGAAAGGGTTATCACGTGTGGGGGGGGGGGAGCTGTGACGAAGACGACAACGACTTCTCTTATGACATGTCGATCAGTCTGTGTCGTTTCAAGCTTGTACATCGACTATCGCTTTTACATTAATTATTATTGCCACTTCGACACTTTTCTTCAACGCTAAAACATTATTTACGGCATGTAGATAAGATTTGCTCGAGAGAGAGAAAGAGAGTTTAAGTTTGCGAGGAAACGCGAATTGTCGACAGCATACGTTATATATTTCGCGAATGTGCGTTCATTGACAGTTGACGCGTTAACACATCTTGGAACTCTACTGTTCTTCTTGACGAACAAACAGCTTGACGTTTGCTCGACTTTTAGATAATGATAATTATTTTTTTTTTTGGGCTTGATGAGACTTTCCTGTGCTGATATTTTTATATTACACTTGTGATCATAGGGTTTGTTACTTGTAAAATTCATGTCACTATTTTCATTTATAGTGATTTCAATAATTACAAAATTTTTTACAATTTCAAATAATTTGTTTCCTTAAAAATTTTACTGTATAAAAGACAAACCTCTTGATTGCAAAAAAAGTATAAAAATATAAGAACTTTAAGTGTAACATTTATTAAAAAACAAAAAAATATGTAAAAAAAGCTTATCACTTCTTGTATTACATTGAACAATCTAAAAATAAAAAAAATCAAAAACTATCGCTAATTAAACACATCAGTCACAATAAGATTCACTAGAACACATACAGACAAGAAGCAGCACTCAATCAAACGTTGGAATTTTGTCTAAGCGCTATCACAGTTTAATTAGAGCAAGGCATTTTCTTCGAAGCGTCTAGAGAGCTAACACGAAAAAAAAGCACAAGTTTCAAGTAGCTCGAGCGATTTGTTAAAAGCTCTTGTACATACATACGTACATCTACATCCCTATCGGTTTGTAACAAGCATAAAAAATTTCAATTTTTTCGAGACTTACATAAACTGATGGATAGTTTGTTCCTCCTTTTCTCTGTACTGACGACAGAGCTCATTGACACACAGAGAGAAAAAGAAAGAGAGCATAAATCGAGAACTTTATCATCGATTAGCACATCGTACATGCTACTGTGCTCTCTCGCGATGACAGACGTTGTGGCAACATATCATTGGCATATAGACACAGCAGAGATTAGTCTCAGTAGGAATAAATGTGCTTATACATGTGTGATATAGTTGTCGTGTGCAACTTGTTAAAGTAGCATACATGTGAATTGGATACATATATATATATATAAGACAGTGTGCGGTCGTATTACGCGCGCACATTATATGCAACGAACGCCTGCTATGACTTACTTACGCACTGCTTGACTTGTCGACCTTAAGAATTGCATTTGCATGCAGCTGTAATGTATTATACGACAAGCATAACAAATTTATTTTACTACTTTTTAAAATTTTTTTTATTAATTTTTTAATTGTTTAAAGACGAATTTAAATAAAGGTTAGATTATCTATCAATAATCATTAAAATGCAAGCGAGCAATACAAGAAATAGTCCAACCGAATTAACGCTTATCAAAAGTATCATCAGTTCCAGAGCTTAATACACCAAACACACACATCAGTCAATGAAAATAAAAAAAACTCTCCCAACGTCTGTTGAACATATGTCGTCAAGTTCAGATTTTTCAGAGTAGACGTGTTAAAGCCGGATTCATTACAAGAAGCTCATCCGCTGTTTTTTTTCCATCCATCCTATCCTGATACCCTTTAAAAACTGGACGTGCATACTCTCCTCGGGTGTCATTGGAAATGAGAGTGAGAACTGCCTGCGTCTGCTGCCACATAACATATAGAAGAAGTCTTTATCGGGGCAAAAGACTCGGAATTACTGGCAGTGACAAAAACCGAGACAAGCTGTCCTCCTATATATAATACGGTAGTCAAGCTTTAACAGTAGCTTGCTTGTCTTTTAAGTCGCGTCCTCTACTGTGGATGCTATCGCGGTATATAGGGATTATATATACCACGCTTACGTTTTGAAAGAAAACACGGACCGACAAGAGATGCACTGGGTAGATTAACTATTATGTATACTTATAGTGTGGTGCAGTGATGCAGTTAAGAGTCGAGAAGATTTGGTTTTACGTGGAATTATTGTCGGCTCTCTTGCGATCTGTATAATGACGTATCGTTTTGGATTACCTTTTTTTTTTCTATTTTCTAAGATTTCTGATATTATAAAGAAAAAGAAGTTTTGAATTTCTACCAATTTACGTTGTAGACACTGATCAATTGTTTTAATTCTGATCAATTGATTTGTTTGATTATGTTAAAACGATATCATTTTGGTGTTTACCAATTATATTTAAATCAATTATGTTAAAATACATAATCACATAATCAGATTAATAAATGAATACCCTAATTAATATTTCAAAAATAATGCTAGCAACGTTGTCGGCTAACACAACAAAACTCGCCAACATTGTGAAGCACACAAAATAGATCGTTCAGATTCGTGCAAAACTTTTCAGTGCATAATATAGCTTTGCAAAGCTTGCCGAGCACTTTAACCTCCTTGCAGCACAAACGCGTCAGCAATCGATCGGCCCGCCCGACTTAAAAGTTCCCATTCTCTTCTCCCTCAAAGTCGCGTGAATCACCACACGGAGGTAGTATAGGTATATGACCATGCAAGCGAACACGACTCTTTCATATACGTATGTATGTGTAGGTATATGTAAGTAAGTACATTGGGTCGTCGAGGTTTTGCATCAAAGCAGCCCCCAAGCAGACCCTCCCTATGCCAAGCCGAGAGTCGCCGTCACCGGATGCGCGCAATTCGCGGCACGCGAGTGCCAAACATGTGCTGCTGCCGCAACCAGATAAGGGCGACGATTATCGAGCTCTTGAAGAAGGCCGCTCTGTACTTGCAAGGATCTTTTTGTCGGCCTCAAATCCCCAACACCACCGCCACCAGCATGTCTCTCTCTCTCTCTCTCTTTTCTTGCTTAAATTTCTGTCCGCTTGTGCTCTTGCTAAACGCTGTGGTTTTTGTGTATGTATGTCCTGCAAAACGGACGCAAGCGATCTGCTTATGCAAAAAGGTTCTTTCTCCGACAAGCCAAAGTACGTCGACAAATTTTGGACAACGATGGGGAGGGATGTAAATTGAGGATGTATATCGATGGGCGTGTGTATACTTTGGGGATAAATGATTGTTGGTTTTTTTTCTTTTTTAAGTAACCGAAAGCTTTTATAATAATGGTAATCGATTCTTCAAATCGATTATAATTTTAATTTTTATTTTATAAAATAATTTTTATTTTATTGACATTTTCAAGACCCGACCACGACAGACTTTGCTTTCTCTTAATTCATTTAAACTCAGAAAATTGATGTGCCAGGATGATATATATTTATTTTAATTTGTTTTTTGCATTATTATCTTTTATTTATGTATAGATGGAAAAAAAACTAGTCAACGTAAATATAAGTTAATTTTAATATGAAGAGGAAAGTAAAAAAAAAAATAAAAAAGAGTAAAAATAAAAATTGTAAAATTCATCAAGTTGTGAAAATTGCAAACTCTCTCTCTCTCTTTCTGAAACTAACAGGGCCGAGCACTCGAAAAGTCGTCACTCCCATCCAATCCCTTCCCCCTGACCCTTTTCTGCTGGCGGTTCAAGTTAAGCTCGAAATCCAAAGCCACTCGGCTCGGCACAGCTTGCAGAAAGAGAAAGAGAGAGAGAGAGTAGAGAGCTTGCAAGCTTCGAAGAGAAATTTCCTCGCGGCAGTATAGCAGCAGAGAGTGGCTGACTAGCTAACAGTATATAGGTACTAAAGGTAGTGGTAAAAGTGGTGGTGGTGGTGGTAGTGGTGGCTTTAACGAAACTTTCGAAGCGAGCACAATCAAGGCGCCGCGCGAGAGAAGGAGACTCTTCGCTCTCTTTCTCTCCTCGCTCTGAGCTACTCGGCTGCTGCTGCTGCCGCGAAGAAGAAGAAAAAAAAACAAGCGACGAGCTCCATAATTGATTTTGTTCCTCGGCGGAAGTTGGCATGCACTTGGCCACCACCACCACTAACAGACACTATACGTTGGAGCTGGGGAAAGAAAAGGAGTTGGCGATCGACCCAACTTCACCCTGGCACGGTCGAATGCACGCGTGTATACCACACTTATACGCCAAGGAGCGGATAACGCAAAAGTTGCGAAAGGCGGAAAACACAGCTACATCGGACCCGTTAAAACTTTCGAGCTGGCGGCAGCGGCAGAGCTTGGCCTTCTCTACTTGTTTCCCCGGGAAAATCAGGATCTCTTTCGAGGTCTTTCCTCTCTCGACCAATACCTATATATATATATATATATATATATATACTTTTGGTTTCTCGATCTAGCTCGGAGACGACCACGGTCGTATACACAGGTCCGGAAACTCCGGTGGTGGGGGTGGGTCTCTTAGTGTCTCCAGTTGCAGTTACAAAATTGGCCGCATGGGCGTTTGG